>BQNB010028840.1:31864-56288 GCA_026074375.1 Tanacetum coccineum
GACTTTTTGGTCGTTCTATATATATCTTGTGTTATTGATCTGAGAAGTAACACGCCCCGGACCCTTATTCCGCTGCGACCCAATTTGGGGGTGTTACAGAACTTATCCAGGTACGGTTTGCATACTCGGTTCATTAAGTCCATGAAAACTGTGGGTGCATTTGTTAATCCAAATGGCATAACCGTAAACTCAAAATGCCCATATCGTGTTCTGAATGCAGTCTTCGAGATATCATCATCATGCACTCTCAACTGATGATAACCAGATCGAAGGTCTATCTTAGATAAGTAGTGCGCTCCTTGAAGTTGGTCAAACAAATTGTCAATTCTAGGGAGTAGATAACGATTCTTGATGGTTAACTTGTTTAATTCATGATAGTCTATGCACATGCGAAACGATCCATCCTTCTTCTTGACAAACAAAACTGGCGCTCCCCATGGTGAGTGACTTTGCCGAATAAATCCCTTGTCTTGCAACTCTTAAAGTTACTCCGACATTTCTTGCATCTCTAAAGGCGCTAGTCGATATGGCGACTTTCTACAGGGCAAATCGCTCCAGAATCAAAATCTATAACGAAACTCTACTAGTTGTCTGTGGGGTTGTGGCGGTAATCCTGACAGATCATCCGGAAATACGTCCTCGAAATCACGTACGATAGGAATATCGCTTAACGTCGGTTCATTCGCCTTTGTGCTCATTAACGTCTTTGTCTTCCCGACATTACATTCTCCTTGAACACAGAGTACCTTACCTTCTTCTACAGGTATCCTAACTATCTTTTCGTAACACACGATCACAGCCTTTTAGTTTGACAACCAATCCATTCCTACTATCACCTCAAAACTTCCTTGTCCTAATGATATCAAGTCTATAGGGAATATAAAATCTCCTAGCTATAGTCTACAGCCACGGAAAATTCTATCAACTTCTTCCTTCTTACCATTAGTTACCTCTATCACATACCCAGGGTTTGCAATACTAGGTTTCACATTTAATAGGGGCGCAAATTTAGTGGATATAAAACTAAAATCAACACCAGAATCGAAAAGCACAGTAGCGTAAAGATTGCTTAAGGAATACGTACCCGTCACTACATTAGGATCTTGAAGAGCATCAATAACATTCACATTGAAAGCCCATCCCCTAGCTCGGTTCTCATTACCTCGGGTGTTCCTATTCCCTTCCAATGCTAGATGATTTCCAGATTGATTACGTCCTTGGTTCCACTTAGGACAATTTGGATGTAAGTGATCCAAACTTCCACACTCATAACAAGCTCTCTACCTATCTCTTGCCCTAACTGCTCGTATCGGCTCTGCATGCCTAACCAGTATTCTACAGTCTCTGGCCATGTGACCCGGCCTTTGGCAATTATAGCACACTATACATGGTCCTTTTTCAGCATGAAAACCCTTACACCCATCGCACTTTGGAAAATTTCCATTTTCTCTTCTAGGAGGAACTGTTGCTACAAACCCTCGTCCCCCTTTAGCTTTCTTTTCGTCTTTTCCAACACTTTCTGACTTACTCGCCTCATCCCTTTCTTTCCTTTTCTCACCAGCCTTAGCCAAAGTACCACTGCGGACTGCCTCATCAGTCAGTATCCCAGCAGTAAGAATAGCAGCTTGAATAGTAGCAGGTTGAGTGGCTCGAAGCATTCCACGAATCTGAGATGGCAACCCATTAATGTACCTTGTGACACGCTTCGCCTCAGGAGTTACCAAATGTGGAACCAACTTTGCCAACTCATGAAATCGATCAGTGTATCCAGCATGATCAGCACCAACCATTGAATGATTCCAGAACTCGCCTTCTAACTTCTCAATCTCATTGCTTGGACAAAACTCCGTCGTTAGCAATGCCTTGAAGTCATTCCACGCCATTGCATTAGCAGCATCTCGACCTCTTGCTTGGACTTGAGTATTCCACCAAGTCAAAGCTTTGCCAATGAACGAACTCGCGGCATACTTCACCCTTTGATTAGCCAAACATCCGCTATTATCTATCACGGATTCCATCTTTTCAATCCATCTAGTCAACGCCACCGCACCACCAGTTCCGTCAAAGTCTCGAGGTCCACACGCCACAAATCCTTTGTAGGTGCAACCATTGTTTCCTCCACCATTTCCATTACCATTGCCATTGTTGAGGTTGTTAGTCACTTGAGTCACGATGTTCGGGATGATGTTCTGAAGTTGTTGAGCAATGATTTCCGCGACATCAGGAGGGTTGTTAGGTTGTCGTGTTTGAACCATGTTTCTGATAAGACATAGGATTATATATATTAGACGATATACTACAGATTTCATAACCCATGATATTACATTTCCCACAATACTATATACGTACAAGCATAATCAACCAATATGTGTCAACACCAATTACATGTAATCATACTTGCAAGTCCATTTGTGTTGTGGCGCATGTATAATTATGTTGTACACCATAATTATAGATGCCTCCTTTCACGCGTGTACTCGCTCCTATGAAAAAACTTCTTGAAATCAACACATCATGCAACACATTCCACATTTAATAAGGCACATAGCACACAAGATAAATCCTAAAACCACTTCTCATTAATAATAATCGTAATCGAAAATAACATTTCCTAACATGGTTCAAACGATAGAAAGAAACACTAAACATCCTAAATCAAATCGATTGCACGAGTAGTCGGGCCGAGTCGAACTCAGCTCCCACCAATGTCTTCTATCGTCAAGCTCATGGGTTGATTGCTAGCCGTAGACTCAAGGTCTAAATCGTTAGCATCATCAGTCAACCAACCGTTCATTTTTCCTTCTTATGGCGGTAATGGGTAAGGTGCAAACTTGTTCCTTTGGTCTTCTATTTGGAGTTGTAGATGATCCACGAATCCATATTTATTGTAAGGAGGGTGCTCACTCAGCTCTTCTTCTTCTTCATCCGAGGTGTGGTATTCTTGGAACCTAGAAACATTTCCTTCCTTGTCGATCCTTCTTCTCCGAATCACTCCAATCGTTTGGTCACCTACTTTCTTCATAGTCATACTCTCTTCCACTTTACACGGATATAAGTCGATGGGTATACGGCACTTACGGTTTGTACGCCATATCTTACAGCCAGAAATTGGGTCGATATAACGCTTAATCCCAGTTGAACGCATGATTCCCCAACGAAACTTACGCTTTGAGGGAGACATAACTCTATAAATAAGGAAGAGTATAAGCTCCATCAGATACTTGGCGACGAAGAAAATAAATACTAGCATATATGTATATATATATTCTTACTACGAAAATAGTAAACGAATAGGCAATTGGAACTTCAAAATATATACATAAAATATATTATACATACGTACACACAAGCACATAGTTCCTAAATGCATCTATATGAAGGTTCCTAGTTATAGTCTAGGCCAATCCTCCTAGTTCTCTATAACCTTGGCTCTGAATACCAATCTGTCACACCCCGCCAAGGCGGAATCGCAAGGCATGATCAATAGGCATCATCACAACACAAGGCGTCAAAATAGAGAAAACTAAAAATGACATTCAATAAACTTCAAGATCCAAAGCGTGTTATGACAACGCCCAAAACAATAATCCAACTTATAATGCATGAAGAACAAAACATGACAAGTTTAAATGAAAACTAAAACAGATAAATCATAGACTCCGCATGCAAGCCTATGGTCCAGCTAACTCCTCTTTCTAACTCTTCACAAGTTTTTCTCACCTAAAAATGATGCTAAAAACGTCAACATAATTGTTGGTGAGAGTTACAGGTTTAAGACTCACTTATGACACCGCGATCAACAAAAGCAACATTTACAAACATATATGCTTGGCTATTCTATCACAAAATAAATTCACATATATCTTGGGTGGATCGTACCCCTTCGTCCCATAATATCTCCGCGCAAGACTGACCCACTTGACTAGCTAAGTCATTTTGGGTCTCACACAAGGTCATGTCATCCTCACATACACATGCCTTACCACAATTAATATCACATATCAATCATATAGTTCGACACTTAAAAACACATATCATGGTTCATAATTTAAAAACAGTTTGCATTATTTCCATCCCAAAATATAAGTAATAAGTAGGACTGTAAAACTCACCTGATGCAAAGCAAATTCTAATTTCTTAACTTAATCTTGCAAAGAATCTAAACAAAACAATACTCACATATGTTACCATCGATTAGGTCACACACCCAAGTCGATATAACAATCACAACGATGGATACTCTATATCCTATCTTGATTCAACTCTTTTATATACTCCTCATACTTGCTAACCTCAAATTACCTCACAAACTTTACTTCTCAACTTTCTACTTTTTACTCAGATTTTATAGTCACAAGATGACTCTAAATAAAATACTTAAACAACTAATTGGTTCTTCTCCTCACATCCCATAGCTCCCCAATGAGTTTTGAGCTTCTATGATTTTTGGATAAAAATAATAGTGAGTGTAACTATTTTATAAAAACTCAACATCACAAAGTGTCCAGAATTTGACCTGATTCGACTTTCAAAAAGTTTAGCTTGAGCAAACCCATTTAAACACTTAGGAAAATTTACAAAAATTCTAGAAAATCATAAACATCATGAACTTGCTACAGTAGCAAGCCAATTAATTAAAAAGACGTTTTGATATGGTTTTTGACCTCACAAACAAAACTCACAATCTGTCCCGAAAACTTAATTTTGACAACGAATCTTGTTTGATTAATTTGACTAACTTCCACTCACTTTTAATTCATGAAACCACTTTGGTTGGAAAGTAAACTCTCTGTAGTTAATTTTAGGCTCAATAAAATCAATAAAAGCTATCCGTATGACCGAGATATGGCTCTCGCAAGATGATCTAAAATTCTGCCCAGATTTCTATTTCGAATTTAGCATAATTAACCCTAATTAACTTACCCATAACCCTAATTATTAATCCTAAAATGATTTTTGATGATCAAAACCTCTTAATTACAGATTATTTACAATAACCTAATCCACACTTAATGATTGTTACATTAAATAAAATCAACTGAATTGAAAAAGGATTTAGAAAACATTACCTTAACTCTTAAAAATCAAAACCCTAAAAAAATTTAGGTTTCCCTTTGTTCTTTGTGTTGTTCGACCGGCCAAGGAGAGAGGAGAGGAGAAAAAAGTGATTTTTGATTAAGTTATGATTTGTATTTATAGGCTTAGGAAAAGATAATTACCAAAAACAAATTGTAATCAAATTGGGATTCTTTCCCTTTTTTTCTTCCCTTGTTCGGCCGATCCACACAACCACCCTTTTAATTATATATTTTTTATTTTATTTATTTATTATACATTTACTTTAATTCTAAGTAAAAACCTTTAATTATTTTGCTAAACCTTGAATTTTCTAACTAGTTTTCAAACTAACATTCGATTCAAACTATTTTTAAAAATAGAAAGTAGTCTACAATCTATAAAATACTAAACTAATATATATAATATAAATTACATATACATAGTACGTACACAGAATATTACGTACACGGCATTTGAAACTACGCAAAGCTTTCAAATGATTTCATTTCCACAAGTACCATGATTCACCACTCATATACTTCCATCTCATACACATATAAAACACATAAACTAAATTATACAGGCTTTAACTAACCTGCTAAAATCTCATTTGTCACAGTGAGACTTTCATTTCTTTCCTTTCTTTCCAAACCGCACTACACCTTTCCAAGGTGAAATGTTCAACATTATCTGCATAGCTCTTCTAACGATCTCTAGCAGCTTTAAGCCTATCCCTAATCACAACCACTTTATCAGTTGTTTCTTGCACCAACTTCGGTCCAATTAATCTGCTATCTCCTATCTTTGCCCATAATACCGGCGACCTACACTTCCTTCCATACAACACCTCAAAAAGAGCACAACGAATGCTCGAATGATAGCTATTGTTATAGGAAAATTCAGCCAACGGTAAATGAATATTCCAACTCCCACCAAAATCAATCACACATGCTCTCAGCATATCCTCTAACGTTTGTATTTTACGCTCGCTTTGTACATCCGTCTGAGGATGATAAGCCGTACTCATATCTAAATGTGTTCCCAACACTTTTTGCATCATTTGCCAAAACCTTGACGTGAAACGTCCACCTCTTTCAGAAATAATTGATGTTGGTACACCATGTCGTGCAACAATCTCATCGATGTACAACCTTGCTAGCTTTTCCATACTATAATCCTCTCGTATTGCCAAGAAATGCGCCGATTTGGTCAACCTATCAACTATGACCCAAATCGCATCATGACCACTACTTGACCATGGCAGCTTTGTTATAAAGTTCATAGCTATTTTCTCCCACTTCCATTCAGGTATCTCAGGTTGTTGCAATAATCCTGATGGTCTTTGATGCTCAACCTTCACCTTTGCACATGTCAAACACTTGCTAACTTAAATAGCAATTTCCTTCATCATACCTGGCCACCACTACATGTATCGAAGATCATAGTACATCTTGTCCGCTTTGGGATGCACAGAGTACCTCGCCTTATGAGCTTCATCCATGATCTTGGTTCTTACACCGCCTACTAATGGAACCCATATACGATCCATATAGTGTAGGCTTCCATCCTCTCTCGTTTCCATTTGTTGGTCTGTACCATTCAATCCTTCAGCTAACACATTTTCATCCTTAAACGCTTTACCTTGAGCTGTCAATATCAGTCCTTTAACTCCAGACTGAATTGTTACAGCCATTGCTCTCACTCGTCAAGGCTTCACTCTCTCCTTTCTATATTTTGCTATCTAGGACCCATTAAGTTTTGTTATCCTAGAACTTAGCCTTATATTTTGCTATCAAGACCATAAAGGTATAAACACATAACATATAAAGCGCAAATGAGTTAAATTTAATTAACTCCCCTTTAAATATTGATCCGTTATTGTTTAAAACCTTTTTCCTTTTATCACTTGATGAATTTTGAAGAAGATAATTTGACACATTCTCCCCCTCAAATAATGACTCGATTTCTATTTAAAGAGTTATAGTCATTATTTGATAGTTCAAATTGTCTTAAAAAATAATTTCTGATGAAACTTTGAGATGATTAAGTTCGCTTTTGAAAATTGATACCTTAAAAAATAAGATTTCTATATTTTGACAAATAAATGCACTGACACGTACATTTATTATATATAGGAAGCACGGGTTGTGTTGCAAAGTAAACACAAGCCTTTGTATGAATATAAAGTATTTCATACCCGAGAAAAATTAATTTCCCGTTGTGAGGTCGAGTTTTCTTTTTGATGAAATACTTGCCTTTAAATTGAAGACTGGGTTGCTATCTGAAATAATAGCAAGCCATTTGACATGTTTTAAAACATTTTGAATTCCTGCTCGAATTTCATTTACAGTCTCGTATCCTTATTGAATTACATTTTTAAGGCCGTAAGTGTTATCGATTTTCAAAAGACATGTCAGGAAAAACCATTTTGTTTGTATTTTCTGATTTTATAATTTTCTATTTTCTTTTTGAAAAATTTATATTAAAATGAAAAATCTTTTTGAGTTTTTATATTTTCTTATATACATATGATACACAGGATATAACACGAGTTACCACCATTACTCGTCCTCTTCCTCTGCCAGACTCTTTAACGTATCAGGAGACATGCTTTTCATACCTAGCTTTTCGACCAAGAAGTTGAATCTTTCTCGTGGCAAGGCTTTTGTGAAAATGTCTGGAAGTTGATAATTGGTTCTGACAAAGTAGAGTTCCACGACTTCATTCTCCACTTGCTCCTTAATAAAGTGGTATCTCACATCTATATGTTTGGATCTCGAGTGTTGAACATTGTTGCAGCATAAAGCGATTGTACTATTTTTATCACAGTACAAAGGAATCTTGTTGAATTTAAGCCCATATTCTATTAATTGTGATCTCATCCATAAGATTTAAGCACAACACCTAGATAAAGCAATATATTCCGCCTTTGTACTAGAGATAGCAGTGCTCTTTTGCTTTTTGGATGACCAGCTAACAAGTTTATCTCCCAAGAATTGTGCACTTCTAGATGTGTTTTGTCTAGTATCTTGACACCATGCGTGGTCTGCATCTGCATATGTGTTCAGGGTAATTTCAAGAATCTCTATCAATACACAGACCCATATCAATGGTTCCTTTCAGGTATCAAAATATCCGCTTAACTGCATGTAGGTGCTTTTAAGTAGGCTTTGCCTGATACCGGGCACACATGCACACTGCAAATACTAGGTCTGGTCTGCTGGATGTAAGATACATTAAGGAACCAAATCTTACCACCGGTTATGTGTGGGATTTACTGGTTTCACCTGGTAAATCTTTTTCCTAGTTTTCTTTTGTACCACTCTTAGCAGGTGTCAACGGGTTCACTAGATAGCATACAATATTTCATTATTATTTCAAGAGCATAATTGGACTGGTTAATAAAGATGCCTCTAGGACTTTGAGAAAATTTTAATCCTAAAAAGAAATTCATTTGCCCCATCATCAACATCTTAAATTTAGAAGTTATTATTTTAGCAAATTCATCACACATAGCAGGATTAGTAGAGGCAAAAAAATTAATATCGCGTTGACATTTAAATTTATACATAATAGATGTACCGCGGTCTACTTTTTTGGTGAATAGTGTTGGATTGAATACACCCTTGGAGAATTCTTATGATAGTAGAAAATTGGACAGCATATCATACCACGCACGTGGAGCCTGTTTAAGACCATAGAGTGCCTTTTTGAGCATGTACACGTGATTTGGCTTCTCTGGATCCATGAATCCTTCCGGTTGAGAAACATAAACCACTTCGCGTAGCTCCTCATTCAAGAATGCCATTTTGACAGCCATCTGATAGATTGTCATGTTCTTGGTGGCAGCATTAGCAATGAAGATACGAATGGCTTCTATTCTAGAAACAGGTGCAAATGATTCCTCAAAGTCTATTCCCTCCTCTTGTCGGTAACCTTTAGCAACTAATCGAGCCTTGTTTTTGAGTACACCGCCACACTCGTCTTTCTTGACTTTGAAGATCCACTTCAATTTTATCAACATTACTAGATCTGGACACCGTACTAATTCCCATACTTGCAGTCTTTCGAATTCATGTATTTCTTCTTGCATTGCATCAATCCAGGAGGGTTCAAGCATTGCTTCTTTATAATTCTTTGGTTCAACTGAAATGAGAAAGGCATCAAAATAACACCACATATCGTCAGTCTGAAGTTGCTTTTTGGTGGGAGACTGAGCTAGAAGGATCTCCAATCATATTTCCTATTGGATGATTCTTAGTCCATTTACCAAGAAGTTCAAATAGAGTGTGAGATGGCCGCACATTTGATGACGATCCTTGAGAAGTTAAGTCTTCATGAAGAGTTTCATGATGTGGATCATCATGAAAGTGTGGTGTTTTTGGGATTCTTCAACACCTTGAGATATAATTAGAGATTTTTCTTGTTCTTTTATTAATAGGATACTTGTTGATGGTGCATCCTGGTCAATTGAAGTTGACACAGGAGAATCGACTATATCCATAGCTCTTGGTGTAGCAGCTACTTGAACTAGAGAAACAACACTCGGTGGAGGATTGAAGTATTCATCAAACATCGGTTGGAACAAACGATCCCAATCATTTTTGGTTGGTGGATTACAAGGTTGTTGAGTAATAGGGTTCGATACGAGTCCTGAACTAGATGTTGCAGGAGTCATAAATTGAAGCCCGGGTCTTGAACTGAATTGTTCAGAAGCCATCGCTATCAGCTCATCAAATGTTACATAAATGGTTTCCATGATTTTCCAGGTTCTCCTATTGTAGATTCTAAAAGCTTTCTTTACGGGTGCGTAACCAACAAAAATAACAATATTGGCCTTTGCATTTAGTTTACCTAAGTCCTCACTGTCATTGATCGAATAACAAAGTGAACCAAAGATATCAAGAAATGATAAGTCTGGCTTCTTATCGTGCATCAGCTCATATGGAGTTTTGTTGTATCAGAGACGGATCAGATAATGCTATTATTGTTGAAGCAATTGCGAGCAACAGATGTTTCATGCGAGATGCCAACATTTTCATCAAATTTTTAAAAGCATCCGATTGACAAATTCAGTTCCATTATATGTTCTAACATTACAGACTGTGGCATTCAAACGAATTTGAATATTTTTGATGCATTTGATGATAGCGTCAGGAGCTTCATCTTTTGATCTTAGAAATTTGACCCACGTAAATCGTGAGTAATCATCAACAATCACCAAGATATACTTTTTCCCATTAATGCTCTCCACACGCATCGGGCCACAAAGATCCTATGCAGAAGAATAGAGTTTCACTTGGTTAGGTCTTCAGCTTTAGGTATGAATGAGAGTATTTCATACATTTGCCATAATACACTCAGAACGCAGATGATCTTTCTTAAATTTAAGCTTTGGAATGCCTCGTACAAAACCATCTTTGGCTAGCTTATTTAGATTACCGAAGTTGAGATGAGATAACTGACGGTGCCATAACCATCTCTTAGTCTTTGAAGCTTTTGATAGTAACAGATCGGAGAAGTCTTTACAAATGTCATCAAGAGAAATTATGTACAAGTTTGTATCTTTGGATCCTGAAAGTAGATCAAACACTGACTAAATTCTGAATAAAGCAAGTTTTTATTCCGAAAAGCAACTTCAAATCAAAAAGTCACAAAAGTGTCCAACATAAAACAGTTGTGTCCGAAGTCCTTCCACATAATAACCCTTAAGAAAAAAATTAAGTCCCACCCCCCCCCCCCCCCCCCCCCCCCAACATTTATTGGCCCTTTTAACTTAATCACCATAGCCCATAATCTTTGCAATCTGGCCGTTTCTGAATCTAACAATTCCCAAAAATTTACTGACGAATTTCATGAGCTGAGAGCGGTTCCTTGTCATATGTTTTGAGCATCCGGAGTCCAGATACCAGAGAACAATCTGGACAACCTATCATTGACAAGAGAAAAGAATAATACCATCTGTAGCATTGGATCCCCAAGACTGATTGGGTTTTTGAGTTTTTTAAGCAATCTTAATATCTACATCTCTAAGCTTTTTACTCGAACCTACAGATTTTACTTGTTTGGGTCTCCTGCTATAGATTTAATCTCTGGTTTTTGTGTTTCTAATAAGTGATAAGTGGTTTCCTTAGGAAGCACTACGTAAGCTGAAGTGAACCTAGTTAAAGGGCACAGGTTACCAACTAAAGTGAAAAGTTTTCCTATTGGTTTCCACTTATATCCTACTTCAGTGAACACTTTATCTGTAGGTTTCCAAATATTATGATGTTTTCTTTACTTAGCCGACTTAGATTTAGAGCGCACATTCACATCATTCACAAAATCAAGGAAACACACATCATGATTTGCATCAAACATACATCGTGTACATTTAACACAAATTAACTCAGAATTCGCATTTAACATAGTATGCTTAACATTTGCATCACAAATAGGGTCTTTAACACAATTCTTTTTGTTAGATCTTAAATTAGCTCTCTGATGACACACAAATCACGTTACTTTATAGCATCATTTATCCCATGGTACTACCCCATTTTGTATAAATATTGCATAGGAGAAAAAAAAGGAGAATAATTACTTTAATCGTTTGTATTTTAAATAATTGCAGTAATATATGGGTACTTGTGGAAGATTAGCTAAAAGGCACACATTCTGGAGCTTAAATGAAGAAAAATGAAGAAACTGATTCTGACATCCTATACGACGTATCCATCAAGGAAGATATGGCGTATTTGTGCCTGCACTTCACTAAAGACCACGAAGGAATGATGATAAATACACTGTATCCAGATAAGATCTATACGCCGTATTCAAGTTATAGTAATAAAATATTCTGGAAGATATCAAACGTGGTCCCTACTCCAAGAAACCCTCTAGAAGGGGACAAAAAACCTAGGATTTGACGCACCCATCAATACACCGTATTGACCAAATTCCAGACCTTATAAATAGAAAACCTAAAAACGGGTTTTTAGTGTGCTAAATCATATTTTTAATGCTTTTTACCACCAAGTCTGATTTTTAGAAGATCTATGAAGCCATGAAGGTCCTATAATGTGGTCTAATCGATTGGAAAACTCATGTAATCTCTACAGTCCACTATACGCATTTGGTTAGCATTATGTTTAATCGTTCATCTATGATTTTATGTATTGTTACAATGACTATCAGCTAATACCTTTAGGTATTAGCCATGTTTATGATAATATAATGTTTTGATTTGTCTTTATATCAACTGTTCTTGTAACACCCCCAAAAAATGTGTCGCAGCAAAAATATGTCCAGGGGCGTTACTTCATAATACACATTGCTAGATATAAGAGAACGACCTCTAAATGTGTCGTTTGAAAAGTAATCTCGTTGATTTCCTTGAAATTGATATAATGTTTGTCCCATAATTGCATCACAATGAAAAGCTTGAAATTAACACAACGAGATTTAATCACTTGTATGTATGTAGAAATCCATGAATGAAATCTTGTCAGTTTAGACTCTATGCCCACAAATAATCCAACATCTATTCCACCTGAAAAAATATGCCTTAAAGTGTCAACATTAAAGTTGGTGAGTTCATAGGTTTTTGTAAATACAAATGTTGAACCAAAGTTCTGTAAAGTATGTGCGACCATTTCAAACCTGGTATGTTCCCCAAAATGTATGTATGAATGTCCATAAATCCAAAGGGGTTATAAAATATAGATGACCAGTTCAAACCCCAAATTGATTCAAAAAAAATGTACGTAAGAATGTTGAACCGCAATAGTTCAAAGCATTAATGATATTATATATATCTCCCAAAATGTTTCAAGTATATGTATTTGCCACTTTATTCAGGCATAGTAAGATTCCATGAGTATAAAACAATGATTACAATTACTCTAAGCTCATGAAACTGATGCGCTAACAGAAATATTGGCCATGTGCTTACACCGGATGTCCCCACCTGGACACCCTCAACATTAAATTACTATACATGTGCCTACACCGGATGCCCCCTCCTAGACACCCTTAGCATTGAATTACTTTATGTGTGCCTACACCGGATGCCCCCACCTGGACACCCTCAGCATTGAATTACTTTGTAATATACAACCTGAGCTAATTCGTAATCATAAACGTATAGTATGTGTTTACGTTTAAAAAACTAAACCAAGTATTGTATCTCCTCGCGAGATGTATAAATGAGTAGGTAAACCAAACAGGTAATCAACCATGTAAATGCATTTGTAAACAAGCATGTTCTGACCCCAAAATATATGTAAAACGAGTAAAACATGGGGCCATAAACTCACATTGATGTTGTAGCATGATTTGCAGAACTGCACATATTAATCACAGCACAAACGGAAACCAGAACGGCTCGACCAAGAAGTTGCGGTTTATCTTAACGGCTATATCCCCCTACTCTAGAGTGATGCATTTGGGTTTTCCGATGAATGGTTACGTCAACGCGACACGTTGATAAAGATTTAGATTTCCAAGTTGTAATGGTTTGGGTGGTTGGTTAAATAAAATAAATCGAAAGTAACGCAAAGTATGTAATATATCCCGTATACATTACTTATGCAAAATGAACAAGTATATAATTCGTATCGTGAATTATATAATAAAGACAAACAATCCAAAGATTAATATGAAATGTATAATACTTTGCAAGTATTATATAAGAAGTGTGAGCAAATAATTAACCAATTAGTTTAACCCGTTTTATGAAATCACACTTAATTAAATAAAAAGTTCTTGCATAAACGTAATCGTACCGGTTTTTAAGATTACAAATTACGTTAAACGCTTTTCTCTAAAGCTTTTACAGCAATTATTATGTTATCTTCTAGCTGACAATTATAAAATATAAAATAATATTTTATAAATTTATATTTCGTTTCCTCGACGGGTCGTGTCTAAAATAGTTGTCTCATTGTAAAAGTATAGTTTTCGTTCGTTGGTCGGGTTATTGTATAATACAAATTAATATATCTTTAAAATATAACTTAGTCCTTGTTATCGGTTTCTAAAATAATAGAAGCTTTAGTGAATCGTTACTAAATATATAGAAATTTTATATAAATTTCGCCATGGACTTTTCGTTTATAAAACGATCCCAAGTCGAAAGACTTTGTTGCAAATCAACCTTTCCAAATCAATTTAATAGAAAAACATCCAGTAACTTCAAGTGATTTTATTTGTTATATGTCAATTTTTTCCATATTATCAAGACCGTTATGGTTAATAAAAATATATCCGAAAATAATAACTAATCACATTATTTGACCAATTAAACCACCATTATATCCGGTTTTAATATTTATAAAACCTTATGTTATATTTATTTGTCGTTTTGTATAAATCAAACACACCTTAAAGTTGTTTCTGCTCACCCAAATGTGCCCTTATGGTGAAACTGCTAACCCAAACTCCCCTATACGGTTTTCCTGCTAACCCAAACACCTTTATAGTTCAAAGCATGTATGATATTTATATATATCACCCAAAATGTTTCAAGTATGTATTGCCACTTTATTCAAGGCATAGTAAATATTCCCATGTGTATAAAACAATGATTACAATTACTCTAAGCTCATGAAACTGATGCGCTAACAGAAATAATGGCCATGTGCTTACACCGGATGTCCCCACCTGGACACCCTCAACATTGAATTACTATACATGTGCCTACACCGGATGCCCCCTCCTAGACACCCTTAGCATTGAATTACTTTATGTCTGCCTACACCGGATGCCCCCACCTGGACACCCTCAGCATTGAATTACTTTGTAATATACAACCTGAGCTAATTCGTAATCATAAAAGTATAGTATGTGTTTACGTTTAAAAAACTAAACCAAGTATTGTATCTCCTCGCGAGATGTATAAATGAGTAGGTAAAGCAAACATGTAATCAACCATGTAAATGCATTTGTAAACAAGCATGTTCTGACCCCAAAATATATGTAAAACGAGTAAAACATGGGGCCATAAACTCACATTGATGTTGTAGCATGATTTGCAGAACTGCACATATTAATCACAGCACAAACGGAAACCAGAACGGCTCGACCAAGAAGTTGCGGTTTATCTTAACGGCTATATCCCCCTACTCTAGAGTGATGCATTTGGGTTTTCCGATGAATGGTTACGTCAACGCGACACGTTGATAAAGATTTAGATTTCCAAGTTGTAATGGTTTGGGTGGTTGGTTAAATAAAATAAATCGAAAGTAACGCAAAGTAGAAATAATCCCGTAATACATACTTATGCAAAATGAACAAGTATATAAATCGTATCGAATTATATAATATAGACAGAATTACGTCCAAAAGATTAATATGAAATGTATAATACTTTGCAAGTATTATATAAGAAGTGTGAGCAAATAATTAACCAATTAGTTTGACCCGTTTTATGAAATCACAACTTAATTAAATAAAAAGTTCTTGCATAAACATAATCGTACGTTTTAAGATTACTAATTAAGTTAAACGATGTTTATAAAGCTTTTACAGCAATTATTATGTTATCTTCTAGCTGACAATTATAAAATATAAAATAATATTTTATAAATTTATATTTTCGTTTCCCGACGGTCGTGTCCTAAAATAGTTGTTCCATTGTAAAAAGTAATAGTTTTTCGTTCGTTGGTCTGGTTATTGTATAATACAAATTAATATATCTTTAAAATATAACTTAGTCCTTGTTATCGGTTTCTAAAATAATAGAAGCTTTAGTGAATCGTATCTACGTGTTTTAAATATATGTTTATATATATTTATAACTAAACAAAGTAATAAATATCATATTTATTTAACCATTAACCACCATTTTAGTTTCGATTTATGATTTATAATTCTCGTGTTATATTTATTAGTCAATTGCATAAACCAAACGAACCCTTATTGTTGTTTCGGTTAAACCAAATGCACCCTTTGTTGCAAATCTGCCCAACCAATCACCCATGCTGTCCCAAACACCCCTGATTGGGTTCCCTGCTATCCCAAACGCACCCTTTATAGTTTTCTGCTCACCCAAACCTAATCCTTACGGTTTCCTGCTGTCCCAAACACACCTCTTGGTGTATTTCTGTTATTCCAAACGCACCCATATGTTAATTCTGCTATCCTAAACGCACCCTTATTGTGTAAATAAAAAAACCAAACGCACTCTTTCGTGCTACACCACCAACCAAACGCATGTGTTATAACATCAAATAAACGCGCCCTAATCCGTCCCTACTTAACCAAAACGCGCCCTATGGTATTAGCCACATAAACAAACACCCTTTCCGGGTTTAAGCAAGCCAAACGCACTCCTTTTTTTGGTTGTCACATCTAAACGCACCCTAATCGGTGTCGAAACCCAAACACCCCCTTAGGTGTAATCTGCCAGCCCAAACACACCCTCATGGCTGTTTATAGCCAACCAAACACACCCTAATTAATTTCTACATAAACCAAACGCTACCCTAATCTGCTATATCCTAAACCAAATGAATCCAGTTGTTTTCTACTAAACCAAATGCAACCTTAGTGCATTTCACAGCCAACCACGCACCCTTGTGCGGGCTGCTGCTGAACAATCGAAACAACACCCTTCGTGGTGTTTATGATAAACCACAACGCACCCAACGTGGTGCAAAACCAAACAGACCCTTAGTGCTTCACTTAAACCGAACGCACCCTTGCTGGTGGCTTGAACCCGAACGCACCCTTGTGGTGCTTATCAAAACCAACGCACCCTCGGTGGATCTGAGTAAACCAAACGCTACCCTAGCTGGTGGTTTGTAAAACCAACCGCACCCTCGTGGTGCTGCCATTAAACCCAACACACCCTTTCTATGGTGCCAAGACAAACCAACGCACCCTTATGGTGGCTGGTGACGGTGAGGATGGTTGTGGTGAGATGGTGCGGTGGTTCGTGTGGTGGTGATGATGAAGACGGGATGATGGTGATTGTGGTGTGGTGGTGGCTGTGGGTTATGAAGGTGGTGGCGGCGCGTGGCCTGGTAGATCGGGTAGATCGGGTGGCGAGGAACACTTTTGGACTCGGCCGAAAAACTTTTCCGGCGGTGGTTGGATGGTGGCTGGCGACGGCGATGGTGGCCAGAGCGGCGGGGCGGCGGTGGCTACCGGAATAAGTGAGAGAGAGAAGAAAAGATGTATATGTGGGGTGTGTGTGTTTTTATATGTAAAATGAAGAAAAATTTATAACTTTTGTATATATAAAAAAGTTTATAAATAAAGTGTAAGGGGTGAAATAGATGGGGGTAAAATTTTTAAATATTTCACAGGGACCTAAAATGTAAATTTTGAGTCTTATTTTGTAGAATAGTGGTCTCGGACTCGTTTGAGCGACTTAACGGATGATTCAAGACACAAAACTTGCGCCATTGTTTTTCAAATTATTTTTTCCCATAAAAACAAGTATTCATTCGACTAATTTTCATAAACGTTTTATAAAATTTATTTAAAACGTTTATTATTTATTTGTATATTACTGATAAGCTTTGTCCGTAAAATGATATTTTACTCGAATATTTGCGTCTTCAACAAACGTCACTGAATAAAATGATGACTAATTTATTACATATTTTTATTTAATAAAAAGTGTTAATTAAATATAATTTAATTACTTTCTTGTTTATATAATCTTGCGAGGGCATTTCAGTCATTTTCTGACTGTTTTCGGGTCTCGGTCAAAACTAAAAAGTTGTCAGGAATATCGTTTTACATCAAATTGCTTTAGAGTCCGAATAATGAAAATGTGATTTAGTGGGTCGTTTTTGATAAATCAGCGTAGGAATAATATATATCTTTTTCGTTTTCAAGTCAAATAAGTTAAAAATAACTTGCACATGAGAGATGTAATAGTAAATATGATTTATTATTTAAAGTATGTTCCGAAAATTTTACCGGTTACGCGGTAATCGCTTTTATGTGACAATAAAAAACCAAAAGTCAAGTCAGACCCAAAAAGTCAAAGGGTAAAATAGTTATTTAAAATTTCAAAAATTTCCGAATGTTACATAAGAAACTCGAAAAATGGATTAATAACGAAAAAGATACGGTAAAAACAAGTTATACGATAAATAAACGGTTTTATAAAAGAATTTTTATAAAACAATTTATAAAAATTATACAAAACAGGAAGTTTGGTATTTTTAACAGATTATAAATATTTTTAGGATTACAAAATGATAAGAATCATAATTTTCCAACTTATAACAAAAGAGTTATGAATTTTGCAAGTTTATATACTTAAATGTATAAAAATAACTTTTATAAAAAGTTACTGTTCATCAGAAACATATATTTTTGGAAATCATCAAAAATAAATAGAACTTTCAATTACAAGAACGTGCTAGAAAGAATTACTAAAAACGGAGCTAAAACAAATAAAATACGACGTTTACGATAATTAAAGTTATAAAAGTAATTTTATAAGCTATGAACAGTAAAAATTACTGTTCATCAGCAGACCCCACTTTATAAAAATGTGATAATTTTAATAACAAAGACGTGCTCGAAGGAATCGCTAAAATCGGGATTAAAACGAATAAGTTGTTGCATTTACGGGTTTTACGACAATTAAATTTATAAAAGTAAATTTATAAAACGTCATAAACAGTAAAAGTACTGTTCATTAGAAGGTTATAAAATATAAAATGTAATATTTTTATATATCATCTTAATACGAAGACGTGGACGTAAGAAACGCGAGAAACGGGTTTAAAACGGGAAAGTTATGCTAGTTTTACCAAAACGATAATTATAAACGTTTTCACTTTATAACAACGATTTTTAAATTAAAAATAGATGGTGATGTAGCTACATAGACTTGTATATGATATTAGTTAATCAATGTGATTAGTACTTATACGGCCTATATTAATTTAGGTTGCATCCGATCATTTGCGTGACGCATTATCTGTGATATTTGGATTATCAGTAACTCAAGGTGAGTTCATAGCCCCACGTTTTACATGGTTTTGTTTTATAAGTTTTGGGGTGGAAAACATGCATTTGTTTTATAACTAGACCCAAGTGGATAATATTTATACTATGATTACGTGTTGCCTAAGTAGCGATAACCCAAGTTGAGCCCATTATCATGAACTGTCAATTACTGGATTGTGAGTGCGAATGTTATGAATAGATCTATTGGGATTGACATCCCCGTTCGGGTGATTAGCTATCACTAGACAAACGAACGTATACCATGTCGGATTAAGGATGCTGCGGGTTAGAACATCAATACGGACAATGTGGGCAATTATATATTGCCGTTTATTTATGTCGAGCTTCAGTGTCATGAGCTTAGGGCAACGTAATTACAATTATGTGATGTTTTGCATCTCTTGCATTATCATATACTTGGGGAAATCTTGTGGTCCAACCTTATACGATTTATCAAACCTATGAATTCACCAACATTATTGTTGACGTTTTAAAGCAATGTTTTTCAGGAGGTCAGTAAGCACAAGGTGCAAGCGATACATTGGTGATTTTGTATTTTGGGATGACATGCTTAAAGATATGGTTGCATTATATTTTAGGAATCATGTATTATGAACTAGTATCTTCGTAATATGAACAATGAATAAGTTAAGGTTCGGGCTTTTTGTAACAAATGTTTGCTAAATCCAATGTATCAGTTTTAAACGACTTTTAATGGTCGTTCTATATATATCTTGTGTTATTGATCTAAGATGTGACACGCCCCGGACCCTTATTCCGCTGCGACCCAATTTGGGGGTGTTACAGATTGGTATCAGAGCCAAGGTTATAGAGAACCAGGTCAAAATGTTTTTGCTGGACTATAACAGTTTTCAAACATTGCTTATATACAAAAGGGGTTTTTTTACGGGACATACATGCATACATACATACACTACTTGTGCATTAGTCGGTTAGGCTAGATGCATGCATGATTGATATTCATGATTGATATACATGTTATGATATAAATGTATATTACTATAAGAGTCTTATATTAAATACTAATATAAGTTATTTTGGATTTTCAGATATAGTTATGTCGGATTTGGAAGATTCCACGGCCACCTATACACAGATATCTAGTCCATTTGCAGATTTGTCAGGCATTGGTTCACCAGGAGTCGATGGACCACCCATTATGCCAGATGATCCATACGCATATGTTGTAGTTGCTTTCCAGGCCCGACCTTCACCTGATTATGTACCAGGCCCTGAAGAGCCACAGGCACCACTTCCCCTAGACTTTGTTTCGGAGCCTATTTACCTGGAATTCATGCCACCGAATGATGAGGTACTCCCAGCGGAGGAGCAGCCTTTGCCTGCTATTGCCTCACCTACTAACCAGTAACCAGGTTATATCCTGGAGTTTGATCCCGAGGAGGACCCGGAGGAGGACGATAAGGATCCCGAGGAGGATCCAGCTGACTACCTCACCAGCAGTCGATGGACCACCCATTATGCCAGGGAACCCATATGCTTACATAGTGGTGCTTTACCAGGCTCAACCATCGCCTGACTACATGCCTGGCCCTGAGGAGCCGCAGTCACCACCCCCACTAGACTTTGTTCGTGAGCCGATGTACCCTGAGTACATGCCACTGGAGGATGAGATACTCCCGGCCGAGGAGCAGCCACTGCCTCACCCACTGTAGATTCACTAGGATTTGTTCCTGAGTCTGATCCAGAGGAGGACGATGAGGATCCTGAGGAGGATCCAACGGATTACCCTGCTAATAGGGATGATGATGATGAGGAGGAGGAGGAAGAGCCTTCCGGAGATGATGCCGATGATGAGGACGAGGACGAGGACGAGGATAAGGAGGAGGAGGTGAGCACAAGATGTCCGACGGCCGACTCTGTCCCACCTGTACACCGTATGACTGCCAGGATATCTATCCGGGATGAGCCATCCATATCACTTCCTCCTAGGGAAGAGGTCGAGCGACTTCTTGCCTTAACCACTCCACCACCATCACCACTTACTCCACTATCATCTCCATTACCACAGATACCATCTCCCCCACTCCCAGCATCACCACCAGCATCTGTATTACCTGCATTACCACTACCTACTTCATCACCACCTTTGCAGTTACTATCTTCTGACCGCAGGGCAGACAGACCCGAGATTACACTACCACCTCGGAAGAGGTTGGGTATTGATCTTGGTCCGAGATGTGAGGTGGGAGAGAGTTCAGCTGCTGCTGCCGCTAGACCGATTGGAGGTCGTAGGGCAGACTATGGGTTTGTCGATACTGTGGATGCTAAGATCAGTCGACGGAGAGCCGAGGAGGTCGGCTATGGGATTAGAGATGCTTGGGTAGACCCGAGAGATGCTGCTGAGGAGGTAGCACTGACGACCCTTGAGGGGGTCAACACTAGGGTGACTGAGCTGGCTGCAGTTCAGGAGCAGGACACCCAGGACATCTATGGTGTGATAGAGGATACTCAGGGTAGGCAGACCCAGATATATCAGAGAGTTGAGACATTGGTTGATGATAGTCAGTACCACTATGAGACTGCACGACTACTAGATCAGGAGACTCTGGTTTCCCGGGAGGCATGGGGATGCTCCATGGAGGTTAGCTATATGGCACGTTCAAAGATTATGGCATTACGCTCTATAGTGATGAGTCAACAGACAGTGATCTCACAGCTGCAGGCAGCTGACCATAGGAGTCAGATTGTGACCTCAGAGATGCTACAGGCAGACCACATGAGGCAGACAGAGATTGCAGCATTACGGACATTTGACCGTACTCGACAGGAGCAGCTTGTGTAGACTTTGACATTGATGCAGTCACTACAGGGACAGGTGACCACTCTACATGGACAGGTGAGAGCACTGCAGGGACAGCAGGGACCCTTTGGAGGTCCAGCACAGCCGGTTGCACCGGAGGAGGCCGGTAGTAGTTCATAGATCAGGTTATGACTAGTTGTTTTGTATATAGCCTACTAAGTATTACGGGTGACTCCCGGCTAGTAGGGCTCTAGGTTTATGTTGTATTCGTAGCTATCTTTTGTGAGCCGACTAAGTATTATGGGTTTTATACCTAGCTAGCACGGTAGTAGGATTTGTATTTTCATTTCTTGTATCAAGAAATTGTGTATGTTTTCCATGTATATATAGAATGGTGGTATTATGTCAGGAATGTAATATGTTTTGGTTGTAATCGAATTTGTGTGAATGAATGTCAATTTATCTATACCAGTGTTGAACTTAGTTCAGTTATATAATTCACTGTGGAATGTGATCTTGTTTTATTTATTGTATATATGTTATGTCATGGTTAAGATTTTATGAAATCTAACGGGTGTTATACTTTTTGTGATTGAAGAAAATGGCACTAAAAAGAACCACGAGGGCTAGACAAGCCCCATAAACAACAACTACTACCACATCTGTCACTAATGCCCAACTTTAGGGAATGATTGATCAAGGTGTCACTGCTACACTGGCAGCACGTGATGCAACTAGGAATGGCGATGACAACCATACCTCAGGAACAGGTGTTAGGAGGACTGAACGCATTGCTCGAGAGTGCACCTATCAAGACTTCATGAAGTGCCAACCTCTGTATTTCAAAGGCACCGAGGGAGTTGTTGAATTAACTCAATGGTTTGAAAGGATGGAGACTGTGCTTCGCATAAGAAACTGCTCTGTAGATAATCAGATCAAGTTTTCCACTTGTACTCTTCTCGCAGGTGCTTTGACGTGGTGGAACTCCCACGTTAGGATTGTTGGTCAGGATGTTGCATATGCAATGACTTGGATAGATCTGAGAAAGAAAATGACTAACAAGTATTGTCCGAGGAACGAGATGAAGAAGCTCGAAGTTGAGTTATGGAATTTGAAAGTGAAAGGTACTGATGTGACAGGGTACAATCAACGATTCTAAGAACTAGCACTACTGTGTGTTAGAATGTTTCCTGAAGAATCGGACAAGGTTGAAAGGTATGTCGTTGGGTTGCCCAACATGATTCAAGGAAGTGTTGTGGCATCGAAACCGAAAACCATGCAGGAGGCTACTGAAATAGCATCTGAACTGATGGATAAGAAAATAAACACTATCGCTGAAAGGCAGGCTGAAAACAAGCGGAAGTTTGATGACACTTCCAAGAACAACTAGAACCATCTACAGCATAACAAAAGGCAGAATACTGGCAGAGCCTACACTGCGGGATCTGGTGATAAGAAACAGTATGGAGGGTCTAAACCTCTATGTCCCAAATGCAATTACAACCATAACGGTCCATGTGCTCCAAAATGCTACAAGTGCAACAAATTTGGTCACTTAGGGCGTAATTGTAGAAGTCCTGTAAGTGTTAATCCGGGTAGTAACCAAAGAGGAAATGGGACAGGTCAAGGGCCTACTTGCTTCGAGTGTGGAGTTCGGGGACACTTCAAGACGGATTGTCCAAAGCTAAAGAACAACAACCACAACTATGGTAATCAGGTTAGAAATGTCAATGCTCCAGCGAAGGTGTATGCGGTAGGGCATGCAGGGATAAACCCAAATTCTAATGTCGTGACGGGTACGTTCCTTCTCAACAACAGCTATGCTTTTATCTGATTTGATACTGGTGCCGATAGGAGTTTTGTGTCCACTACATTTAGTTCCTAAATTGACATCACACCATCTACCTTGGATCACTATTATGATGTTGAACTAGCTGACGGAAGAATAATTGGGTTGAACACTATTCTTAGGAGTTGTACATTAAATCTCTTGAACCACCCATTCAACATAAATTTAATGCCCATAGAACTTGGTAGCTTCGATACTATAATTGGTATGGATTAGTTGGTGAAGTACCAAGCGATCATCATGTGTGCCGAGAAGATTGTTCGCATCCCCTGGGGAAATGAAACCCTAATCGTTCATGGTGACGGGAGTAACCGGGGAAATGAGACACGATTGAACATCATCTCGTGCACCAAAACTCAGAAATATTTGCTAAAAGGATGTTCTATCTTTTTGGCACATGTTACTATGAAAAAGGCGGAAGACAAGTCAGAGGAGAAGCGACTTAAGGATGTACCCATTGTCCGAGATTTTCCCGATGTATTTCCTGAGGACTTGCCGGGTCTTCCTCCAACTCAACAAGTGGAGTTTCAAATTGATTTGGTACCTGGTGCGGCACCTGTAGCACGGGCACCTTATCGATTGGCGCCTTCTGAAATGAAAGAGTTGTCATAGCAACTGCAAGAGTTATCTGACAAAGGCTTTATAAGACCTAGTTCCTCACCCTGGGGAGCTCCGGTCTTGTTTGTCAAGAAGAAAGATGGATCATTCTGAATGTTTATTGATTACTAGGAATTGAATAAACTAACGGTGAAGAACCATTATCAACTTCCAATAATTGA
>BQNB010028841.1:13733-56288 GCA_026074375.1 Tanacetum coccineum
AAATAAAACCTTAATCATACACGGTGATGGAAGTAACCAGGGAAATGTGACACGATTAAACATCATTTCGTGCACTAAAACGCAGAAGTACATGGAAAAAAAGGATTTCCTATCTTTTTAGCACATGTCATTGCAAAGGACGTTGAAGACAAGTCGGAGAAGAAGCGACTTGAGAATGTACCAATAGTTCAAGACTTTCCTGAAATATTTCCTGAGGACTTGCCAGGTCTTCCTCCGACTCGACAAGTAGAGTTTCAAATTGATTTGGTACATGGTGCTGCACCTGTAGCACGGGCACCTTATCGATTAGCGCCTTCCGAAATGAAAGAGTTATCTGAGCAACTGAAAGAGCTATCAGACAAAGGATTTATAAGACCTAGTTCCTCGCCTTGGGGAGCTCCGGTCTTGTTTGTCAAGAAGAAAGACGGGTCTTTCCAGATGTGCATTGATTACCGGGAATTGAATAAACTAACGGTGAAGAACCGTTATCCGCTCCCAAGAATTGATGATTTATTTGATCAGCTCCAAGGGTCGAGTGTCTACTCGAAAATCGACCTAAGGTCAGGTTATCACCAATTGAGGGTTCGAGAAGAAGACATTCCGAAGACTGCCTTCAGAACTCGTTATGGCCATTACGAATTTCAAGTTATGCCGTTTGGTTTGACAAACGCACCTGCCGTATTCATGGACCTTATGAATCGGGTATGCAAACCATATCTGGATAAATTCGTGATTGTCTTTATTGACGATATCCTGATATATTCAAAGAACCAGAAAGAACATGAAGAACACCTTAAGCAAATCTTAGAATTGCTTAAGAAGGAGGAGTTGTATGCTAAGTTTTCCAAATGTGAATTTTGGATTCCTAAGGTACAGTTCCTAGGTCACGTGATCGATAGTGAAGGAATTCATGTGGATCCAGCCAAGATCGAATCCATCAAAGATTGGACATCTCCTAAGTCACCAACGGAGATTCGTCAATTTTTAGGTCTTGCTGGGTATTACCGAAGGTTCATTGAAGGGTTTTCAAAGATCGCCAAACCAATGACTAAGCTTACTCAAAAGAAGGTCAAGTTTGAATGGGGCGATAAACAAGAAGCAGCTTTTCAACTGTTGAAGCAAAAGTTGTGCAGTGCACCAATCCTTGCATTACCTGAAGGAAGCGAAGATTTCATCGCATACTGCGACGCTTCAAAGAAAGGTTTGGGCGCTGTATTGATGCAAAGAGAAAAAGTGATTTCTTATGCATCACGCCAGTTGAAAATCCATGAGAAGAACTATACAACTCATGATTTGGAACTCGGAGCAGTGGTGTTCGCTCTCAAGATCTGGAGACATTATTTATATGGAACTAAGTGTACGGTGTTCACCGATCACAAGAGTTTGCAACACATTTTAGATCAAAAAGAGTTGAACATGAGGCAACGCCGATGGTTAGAGTTGCTAAGTGATTACGATTGCGATATTCGTTATCACCCGGGGAAAGCAAATGTCGTTGCTGATGCTTTGAGCAGGAAAGAACGAGAACCACCGTTGAGAGTTCGAGCTTTGGTTATGACTATTAGTTTGGACCTTCCCAAACAAATCTTGAATGCTCAGACCGAAGCACGGAAACCAGAGAACATCAAGAAAGAAGATGTTGGGGGAATGTTGATTGAAAATGCTAAATTTCCAGAAGCAATTAGAGAACAAAAGTTGGAACCACGTGCGGATGGAACCCTGTGCCTCAATGGCAGGAGCTGGTTACCTTGTTATGGCGATTTGCGGACTGTGATCATGCATGAGTCCCACAAATCAAAATACTCTATTCATCCGGGTTCCGACAAAATGTACCAAGACATGAAGAAGCTATATTGGTGGCCCAACATGAAAGCCGACATAGCCACTTATGTTAGCAAGTGCTTGACCTGTGCTAAGGTCAAGGCCGAACATCAAAGGCCATCAGGATTGTTGGTACAACCTAAAATACCCGAATGGAAGTGGGACAACATCACCATGGATTTTGTCACGAAGCTTCCTAAGACGTCTCAAGGCTATGATACAATTTGGGTGATCGTTGACCGACTCACTAAGTCTGCGATCTTCACACCAATGAGAGAGACCGATCCTTTGGATAAACTTGCAAGATTGTACTTAAAGGAGGTGGTCACGAGGCATGGGATACCCGTCTCAATCATTTGCGATCGTGACCCGAGATTCGCATCCAATTTCTGGAGGTCACTTCAGAACGCTTTGGGTACTAATTTGGATATGAGTACTGCGTACCATCCACAAACAGACGGGCAAAGCGAGAGGACCATTCAAACTCTCGAGGATATGTTGCGTGCTTGTGCAATCGACTTTGGAAAGGGTTGGGTTAACCATTTGCCATTAGTCGAGTTCTCATATAACAATAGCTATCACGCTAGCATCAAGGCCGCACCATTTGAAGCACTTTATGGTCGAAAGTGTCGTTCACCTGTTTGTTGGACTGAAGTTAGAGAAGCTCAAATACTCGGTCCAGAACTAATTCAAGAGACCACTGAGAAAATCATCCAGATCAAGCAAAGGATGCAAGCCGCTCGTGATCGACAGAAGAGTTATGCTGACTTGAAGCGTAAACCAATGGAATTCCAAGTCGGGGATAAAGTCATGCTTAAGGTCTCGCCTTGGAAAGGGGTCGTGCGTTTTGGCAAACGGGGGAAGTTAAACCCTAGGTATGTTGGACCTTTTAAGGTAATAGAAAGAGTTGGAGAAGTGGCTTACAAGCTTGAACTTCCCGAAGAATTGAGCCGAGTTCATAATACGTTTCATGTATCTAATCTGAAAAAGTGCCATGCCGACGAACCATTAGCCGTTCCGAAGTAAACGCGTATCGGGCTAAAATAAATTGTTGACATTAAAGAGTCGTACAATACGTGAAAATTAGAAATGTTACGGTTGAAGCGAAGTCGGATTCCATTGGTCAAAGTTCGATGGAACTCCAAGAGAGGTCCTGAGTTCACGTGGGAGCGTGAAGACCAATTCAAGAAGAAATATCCACACCTCTTCACCAAGACCACACCGTCGTCAAGTGCTGCATTGTGAGCCTTGAGGACAAGGCTCGTTTAACGGGGGAAGTCTATAACACCCTGTGTTTTCAAGTCTTTGGCGACGTCGATAAATATGCTATTTATTTTTAGTATTGTACGCGTTTGCTTGTAATTTCATGAATTAAGTTTAAATCGCGTAAGCTAAAAATTAGCGTTCAATGTAAACGGGCACCAAACAATTAAATGTTTACATCAAGCAAGGGTTATATAATTATTTTGAGGATAATTATTAACTTTGTTCATTTTATTTTTATCGGATACGTAAAGTGTATACGTTTCGCGATAAATTGCGTTTAGGCACTCCCGGAACCACAAAAACTTTTCTACGCTTCAACAAATACCCACATTTATACCCAATACATAAAAATTACTCAAATATACCATGTATAGCTCTCTTGTGCCGAGATTATGGCATTTGATACAAAGATATATCCAAAACTCTTCCATGTGGTCAAGTACTACACCATACCTCTTTATGGCACACCATACCTACCATACCTTGACCAAAGACCATGCTATGGCCATACCTAAGACTAAGAGACCATCCCTATGACCATGCTATGTTCCTTGACTAACCATACATGTTTACTACTTATACATGTAAAAGAGAGATAGCATTTACATGTTAAACACTTAACAAAAATCAAATATACTCTCTCTAGCACACATATAGGCTACGGCAAACAAGCACCCCTTTAACAAACCCATATCAATTTTTATACAACCCATACACACCTATACACATCTATCCTAAGATATTCTAAGGTGTTTCCAAGCATTGGCTAACCTTTTTCAAGTATTAATCAAGAAAAGTGAAACTAGGGTTTTATATCTAAACAAGGGTTTAGATACTTTGGTTCATCATCTTACATCATAATAAGGTTATCTAAAAACCTTCATGTCTTTACTTTCATCATTTTTATATGTTTACATGTTTTATATAACTATATCACCACTTAGGATTTTTAATATGTAAAACGAATTATCACTTATGTTTATGAATTTACACACTTTTCTTATGTCATATTGTTATATATATCATGGAAAAATGGATTAATAAATATGTTGACATGTTGTTTAAGTATAAACATGATTTTGTATAAATTTGGGTTTATAAAGTTAATAAAACAAACTCTTTATAAATGAACACACTTGGATAATAAAAGGGTGATTTGATTTCGACTTCATACAGTAGGTTTGACATTACATAAAAATAATACGCCTCATGACGATTCCAAAATGATAAGAAACTCGAAAAACCGATTTATAACGAAAAAGATACGTTAGTTACGAGTTTACGACGAGAAATACTTTTATAAAACTATTTTTATAAAATTTACTATTCATTACAGAAAGTGATATTTTTAAAACATCAAAAATATGATATAACTTTTAATTACGAGATCGTACTCGAAAGAATCGTTAAAAACGGAGCTATAACGAATAAAATACGACGTTTACGAGTTTACGATAACAAAAACTATAAAAATAAGTATATATCTGTTATGAACAGTAAAAATCACTATTCATCAGAAAAACTAAAATTTTAAAAATGTTATATTTTGATAACTCGACTTAATACGAAAATGTGGTTGCGGCACTTTCGCGTCCGTTTCGCCTACGTCCGAAACATAAAAAGAATCGTTTCGAAGGTCGATTTAACTTCTTCGATAGATTCTTTAAGTCTAAAAGCGAGTGATAACGGGTCGTAAGGCGGGGGCAAAAATCTGGCTTTTTGGTAATTAATACACTGCATCAGACCTGATGCGAGTGCTTTTTTCGCCCATATTCGGACGATTTTTCGGTCTCGGACAGAACAGGAAAGTTTGTTCAAAATATCTTATCGCAAAATTCTCTTTAGGAACCCGAGTCATGGAAAATTGTATTTAGTGGGTCATTATGAGTCGGTCTCAGACTATAAAGAAACCACAACACTACCCGTAGTAACCACAACACTATTACCAGAGGAACGACAACACTACCAGGGAGGAACCACAAGCACTACCAGTAGTACCACAACACACCAGGAGGAACCACAACATTACCTAGAGGAAACCACAACACTACCAGAGGAACCCCAACACTAACCGGAGGAACGACAACACTACCGGAGGTATGAACTACAACTCTACCAAGGAATAAACTAAAATTACATTATTCAGATATTAAATAAATTATTACAATCTAATAAATATGTTTTCACTCAAACAATTAGATGGTGATTAGCTAAATAGACTTATGCATGGTAGAGATTACTCAATGTGATTAGTACTTATACGACCTTAAATTAAATAGGTTGCATTCGACGATTTGCGTGACGCATTATTTGTGATACACTTGGTATTTGCTCACTCAAGGTGAGTTCATAGCCCCACGTTTTACATGCTTTTGTTTTACAAAGTTTTTGGGGTGAAAAACATGCAATGCTTTACAATTGGACACAAGTGGTTAAGTTTCATGTTATGATTACGTGTTGCCTAAGTAGCGATAACCCATATCTGAGCCCATTATCATGAACTGTCAATTGCGGGATTGTGAGCGCGAATGTTATTAATAGATCTATTGGGTTTGACAACCCCGTTCGGGTGATTAGCTATCACTGGACAAACGAACGTATACCATGTCGAATATAGGATGTTGCGGGTTAGAACATCACCACGGGCAATGGAGGCCATTAATTTGGTACTCACACACGTCAAGCTTCAGTGTCATGAGCTTAGAGCAACGTAATTACATTTATATGATGTCTGCATCTGTTGCATTATCATACACTTGGGAAATCTTGTGGTCCTACAATATATGATTTATCAAACCTATGAATTCACCAACATTATTGTTGACGTTTTAAAGCAATGTTTTTCAGGGGATCAATAAGCACGAGGTGCGATGGATACATTGGTGGTTTTGATTTGGATGTCATGCATTAAAGATTTTGTCGCATTTCATTTTGTTATCTGTTATGGGCTGAAAATCTTTGTATTTTGATCAAGTGAACAAGTTAAGCTTCGGGCTTATGTAACAATTACTTTGTTAAATCCAATGTATCATTTTCAAACGACTTTTTGGTCGTTCTATATATATCTTGTGTTATTGATCTGAGAAGTAACACCACCCATACCCTATTCCGCTGCGCCCAATTGGGGGGTTACATGCATGGTACTATGTTTGTGCAAGCCAGGGTTGTAGTTTTACTTGCATGTACTGTTTTAGCATGGCGAAGGTTGTGTTCATGCACAATATGAGCTGCCAGCTGTATGGCCCTTTAGGTGCGTAAGTGACTATCTGAGTGCGGCTCCCAAAGCATTAGGATATGCTAGTTTGGTTACTAGCGGGGATGCTAGGTCATACGCACATGATAAGCGGGATCTAAGTCAGGTTTTTTTGCATATAATCACTGTCTATAGTACAAATTTTCCCACTATTTAAATGATGCACAAATCGAACTGGGTTTCGGTCAAACCTACGAGCCTCACCAACATTATGTTGACGTTTTCCTGAGTATCATTTTCAGGTAAAGTTAATGTTCGTTTAAGTATTGTTAGTGCATGGTGCAGACTTTGAGAATCCCCGTAGGAAATCTTTTTCGAAAGTCTTGCATTTTATGTTGTTATGGATTTGGTTTCTTAAGGATTAAGGATAAGATTGGTGTGACCCCACTGCGTGGGCTTATGGTTGTAATAATTGGCGACTATATGCTGTGTTCTTGATTTGGGACATCACTCAAGGTTGATTTGAGGTATATGGTCATCATGACACTTTCATTAATGCATTTTAGTTTTCTCTATTATGTATCTTGTGTTATGATTGATCATTATGTTGCATTCTCGTGTTTTCGCCGCTGACGGGGTGTGACAGAATGGTATCAGAGCCAAGGTTATAGAGAACTAGGTGGTTTGGCCTAGACTATAACCTAGGAACCTTCATATAGTTTTATTATAGGATCTATGTGCGCGGTGTTCCGCTTATACGTGCTTATGTGATTATAGGGTATAGCATTAGTTAAGTCATTCATTTGAAATGTGTGAGCCTAATACTAAGTACCACTGGGAAATGATACGGGTATAAATGCGGTGGCCAACGTAATTATAAACGTATCACGACTCACGCATATTTAGTATTATCGTTCACACAAATCGGTGTTGACACCTTAGGACCGTAGTAGGCGTAGTATAGTATATTAAGTTACCCTATACGTGTTGACCGTCCCACCTACCTAACGTTGCCCATGTTCTCCCTCATGTGGATAATGCCGCCTATGATGACGGCCTAAATTGCTGGCCGGCCTGCTGCCGCATCATGAGGAGGAGGAATAGGTGGACGAGATGGTAGAGATGGTGGTAGGACTAGAGGTCGTTTTGGTGATCAAGGTAACGGTAGGATTGACAGTCAAGATGGCCAAGTAGGTGGTTAGGGTAGTGAGGTGAATGATGGTGTTAACGGAGTCCCTGGCTTCTCTACCATCATTGCACAACAGTTGTAGAATTTACTTCCCACTATTGTAGCCCAAGTAGGTAACCAAGATAGAGGTCAAGGAAATGGTAGGAATCAAAACGGCGATGCTATTAATGACAACATTAGGGGTGATGTTAGTAGGGGTTGTACCTATAAGGAGTTCTTAGCTTGTAACCCTAAGGAGTATGATGGTAAGAGAGGTGCTATAGTGTATACCCGTTGGATAGAGAACATGGAGTCAGTTCAGGATATAAGTGGGTGTAGGGATAGTCAAAAAGTAAAGTACATTGCTGGTTCATTTGTTGGTAAGGCTCTCACGTGGTGGAACTCTCAAATCCACACACGAGGTAGAGAGGTCATTGTATGTATGTCTTGGGAAGACTTTAAGACTTTGACTAGAGAGGAATTTTGCCCTAGTAATGAGATGCAAAAGTTGGAAATTGAGTTGTGAAATCACGCCATGGTCGGGGCTGGCCATGTTGTGTATACTGATAGGTTTCATGAGTTGGCTAGGTTAGTTCCTCACTTAGTAACCCCTGAATTGGAGGAGTTTTCGGGTCAACTCAAAGAACTCCAATACAAAGGTTTCATTTGACCAAGCTAGTCGCCTTGGGGAGCACCGGTGTTGTTTGTTAAGAAAAAGGACGGATCCTTTAGGATGTGTATTGATTATAGAGAATTGAATAAGTTGACCATTAAGAACCGTTATCCACTCTCTAGGATAGATGACTTATTTGACCAACTTCAAGGATCACAGTACTTCTCTAAGATAGACCTTAGGTCTGGATACCATCAGCTGAGAGTGCATGAGGATGACATTCCAAGACTAACTTTTGAACTCGTTAGGACGATTTTGAGTTCTCAGTAATGCCCCTTTGGTTTTACTAAACGCACCACGGTATTTATAGATCAATGAAGCCTGAGGTGTGTAGGCCGTATCTAGACAAGTTTGTGATAGTGTTCATTGATGATATTTTGGTTTATTTTAAGACCCGAGAAGAGCATGAAATGTACCTAGGATTAGTCTTAGAATTGCTTAAGAAGGAGAAACTGTATGCTAAGTTTTCTAACTGTGAATTCTGGTTGCGAGAAGTACAGTTTCTAGGACATGTGATTAATGTAGATGGTATTCATGTAGACCCTAGTAAGATTGAGCACTGTTAAGAACTGGAAAGCCCCCTAGAACGTTCGTTCCGAGTTCCGTTCATTTCTTCAGGATTGGCAGTGCATTATAACCGTAGGTTCATTTAGGACTATTCAAAGATAGCTAAGCCACTTTAACTGTCCTTGACTCCAGAAAAGTACCGGATCTACGATTGGGGTGAGGAGCAGGAGAATGCATTTCAAACTTTTAAGGATAAGTTGTGTAATGCACCTGTTCTAGCTCTCCTCGATAGTCCAGAGGACTTTGTAGTATATTGTGATGCGTCCGGGTTAGGACTAGGATGTGTGTTGATGCAAAGAGGTAAGGTGATAGCCTATGCGTCTAGGCAGTTGAAAATTCATGAGAAGAATTATACCACCCATGATTTGGAGCTGGGTGCGGTAGTGTTGCAAACTTAAGATTTAAAGACATTATTTGTATGGAAAAAAGAGTGTCATATATATGGATCATAAGAGTCTCCAGCATATCTTTAGTCAGAAAGAGTTAAATATGCGACAACGTTGTTGGATAGAGTTTTTTAGTGATTATGACTGTGAAATTCGCTACCACCCTAGTAAGGCGAATGTAGTGGCTGATGCACTAAGTAGGAAAGAGAGAGTGAAACCTAAGAGAGTTAGAGCTATGAATATGACCCTCTAGTCGAGTATCAAGGATAGATACTAGCGGCTCAGAAGCAGGCATCTGATGAGTCTGCGGGATTGCAGAAAGGATTAGATGAGATGATGGAACTTAGGAATGATAGAGCGTTGTATTACCTGGATCGAATATGGGTCCCTTTAAAGGGTGATGTGAGAACCCTGATAATGGGTGAAGCCTAAAAGTCGAAGTACTCTGTACACCTAGGAGTTGATAAGATGTATTATGACCATAGAGATAGGTATTGGTGGCCGGGAATGAAGATGGATATAGTTGTTTATGTTAGTAGGTGTTTGACTTCTTTGAAGGTAAGGCTGATCATTAAAGGTCGTCTGGCTTGCTCCAGTAACCTGAGATTCCCGAATGGAAATAGGAAGGGATAGTAATGGATTTTGTTTTAAAGTTACCAAGGACTAGTAGTGGGCATGACACAATCTGGGTCATTATAGACCGGTTGACTAAGTCTGCTCATTTTCTACCTATGCGTGAGGATTATAATATGGATAGGTTAGCTAGACTATATCTGAATGAGATTGTAGCTAGGCATGGTGTGCCGATCTCGATCATATTGGATCATGATAGTAGTTTCATGTCAAGGTTTTGGTAGTCAATGCAAGAGGCATTAAGAACCCAATTAGACATGAGTACGACTTACCACCCTCAAACCGGCGATCAGAGTAAGCGTACAATTCATACTTTGGAAGACATGCTTAGGGTGTGCGTCCTTGACTTCGAGGGAAGTTAGGATGTTCATCTTCATTAGTTGAGTTTTCATATAATAATAGTTATCATTCTAGTTGAGATGTGCCTCCTTTTTAAGGCCGTTGTAATGGTAGGAAAGTGTGTTCCTCGACCTGAATTATGTGGGCTGAGGTTGGAGAGGGTCAGTTGATAAGACCTGAGTTAGTGCAAGAGACCACTGAGAAGATCTCGCAGATTAAGGATAGACTTAAGGCCGCGTGTGATCATCAGAAAAGTTATGCTAATAAGAAGAGGAAGCCTCTAGAGTTTAGTGTATGTGACTATGTCTTGCTCAAAGTGTCGCCTTGGAAATGTGTGGTACGCTTTGAGAAGAAAAGAAAATTAGCACCTAGGTTTGTTAGACCTTTTGAGATCATTGAGAAGGTAGGCCCAGTGGCCTATCAGTTAGATTTAACTGAGGAGTTGAATGGTGTTCATGACATGTTTCACATGTCGAACCTTAAGAAGTGTGTTTGGCTGTGAACCCAACACATAGGCAAGTGCCCTAGGATGAGATCCTAGTAGATGCTAAGTTGAATTTCATGGAGAAGCCTGTGGAAATCTTAGAATGAGAGGTTAAGAAATGGAAGCGGAGTAGAATTGCCATCGTCAAGGTTCGGTGGAATTCGAAACGTGGGCCTGAATTCACGTGGGAACGTGAAGATCAGATGAGACTTAAGTACCTGCATTTGTTTAGTGCTGATAAGTAGTTGAATTACGGGCGAGAATTTCTCTTAAGGAGGGTGGAATATAACCTTTGCCTTTTGTGTTTTTAAAGAATTCTAATTTAGTCCTTCGCATCAAATTTGACTAAGTTCCATTTACTTAGAATATTGTACCGTGTTGACGGTGGTGAATTTATGAGATTGGCGGTGAAATATGTTATATATGTATAATCATCCTTTTTTAGAAGGTATTATAATGTTATTAATGTTCCGGTTGGTTGACCCATGAATTTTCCAGAAAAGCCGAAAAAAAAAAAAAATAAAAAAAAACTAGTCCCCGCAAAAAAACATTGAGAACGATCCGTTAATGTCCAAATGAGTTTTTGGGAGATCTATTATGGAAATATGTCAAGTAAATACTCTAAGTTATTGGAAAAGTATTTTTAAGATGAATAAAAATGCTAAGTAACTTTGGGGAATAATTTACGGTTGAGTTTTGCGAGTTTTAATTGATCTCGACACAAAAAGAAAGACACCTGGGGGCATTGGATGCCTTGGCCGGTTATATAAATGACAATATATTAAAATGCAGTAAATAAAAGGGTACAAAATTTTGGTTAATACAAGTTTGATTAAACACAAAAATCCGACCCCTAAATAAGCTACAAATACTTCTATTTATACTAAAACCCTAGTCTTGAGCTGTGTTTCTTCAGTGAGTGCTTCATTGGTTGTGTTTGTTGTGTGAGGTAAAACCCAAAGTGATCTTGGCCCTTAATCTTTCTTGGTCCCAAAGTCAAACGATTATGTCCATTGATCTCTTGTCTTCATTCCATGTCTAATGGCTGCAAAGAGGATTGCCAAGGTGTACAAGAGCCATGTGGGGTAGGGTTTTAGAGGGATGGTGATGTTTTGTTTGGTGGTGAACAGTAAACGAGGAGAGGGGGCAGGGATGGTTAAACAGTGGGTTTTGGTGGGTAATGGTTTTGAGTTAACAGGGAAAAAAGTATTGGGAAATGGCACAAATGGTCCCTCAAAGTATTATATGTTATTACATGTATGGTCCTTGTTGGTTTATAAAGTTTGGAGGGTTGGCGGTTTGAGCCCCTCAATGTGTTTAGTGGTATTGCAAAGTTAGTCCATGTGGGACTAACGATAGTTAAAGGTGAAAGGGTTAAAGGACTTAACTCTGTTAAGTGATTTGGGCTTATATATAGGACTTGGGCCAGTTATTAATAAAATTGATTTTGGGCCCATTAGATGGGTACGGGTGAGCCCATTTAACATTTTTTCGAATTTGACTTCGGATTTAATCGTTGACTTTCGGGGTTGACTTTGACTTGGTTGACTTTTTGGCTTTGACTTGACTTTGGCTTTTCCACGCTTTTCCATTCCGTGCTCGGTTTTGTCCGTTTTTGCTTGATTTTTTTGTCCTTTTGTCGGATATCCGTTTCCTGCACAATATAAATGAAAACATACAAATACAATGTATTTTTGGTACGTTTTTGGTAATTTAAGTCCGATTTTAAAGGTCAAAGGTATGTGTATTTAGGCACATACCATTATATTGAAAATCGTTTTGAGAAAGTATTTTGGGAGATATCGTGAAATGTGATTTTTGGAATTTGTTCGGAAAGTGTCGAAATGTTGGAATTTGTTTGAAAATAAGGTTTAAAAACCTTGAAAAGGCCATATAAACGTACGGGTCATGCCGAAATTTTATAAAAAGTCTATACTTAGAATTTTTACTTAAAAAATGATTTTTATTTTTTAATAATAAAAGATTATTATTTTATTATTTCAATAAGTCGACTAAAAGACGAAAAATATAATTTTTCTCGAAACTTTTCTAAAATGTTTAGCGAACATAAAAGTTTCTTATTAATTTCGTATAGAATAACGAATATTTTATAGGTAACTAAGCGTACCGAATGGACTTATCGAGATATATTTATAATTAGTTATCATAAATATTTACTTATATTACTTAACTATTTTACGTAAATAGTATAAGTATATTGTACTAAGATATGGGTTCGATATGGTATCTTTGGAGTTAAGTTGTCAACCATCACACCACTAAAATGTTTAAAATAATCGTACAACGCATCTAACCTCTATGCATCAAACGTGAAAACTGTTTTGGAAATGAATGATTAAAATGGGACATTAACTGGACTAGGTCGTGTGCGGACGTCGTTGCTTTTGCTTGTGTGATTGAGATTTGGTTGCTAAAGGCTTGCTTGATGTGAGTTCTCGTAGCCCCTTTTCCAATTGTTTTTCCGTTGGGGGAAATGATACTCAAATGTGTTTTGAACTGTTTTCTGAACTGTGCGAAACATGGTTTTGTTTTTGGGACAATTATGTGCTTATGATTGCTATATAAATATATGTGATGTGATTTTACTTGCATGTACTGTGTTTGGCATGTCAAGGGTTGTGATTTTACTTGCATGCATTGCGATGCTTGGCAAGGGTGATTGGCAAGGATTTGCCATGTCTAGTGTGGTCCTGCCCTAATATAGTGCTCCAGCTGGTAGGCCCTTTCGGTGCGTAAGTGGCATATCGGAGGTGCGACTCCAAGAGCAATGGTATATGTTGTTTTCATGACTAGCGGGGATTCTAGGGCATGGTGATCGACTAGCAGGAATGCTAGGCCGTGTTACATGATTAGCGGGGATGCTAAGTCATGAGTTGTTTGCATATATTTACTGTCATATTGCACTATTGTCCACTATTTTGAGATATTGGCACAGCTTTTGGTTTGGAGTCAAACCTACGAGCTCACCAACATTATTGTTGACGTTTTCGAGTATCATTTTCAAGTGAAGTGAAAGATGAGTAGTTTGGTGATATGTGATATTAGGCTTAGAAGTATCCCGTGTGGATTTTTCATGTGAAGCTTTGCTTGTTTATTTGTTTGGATCTTAGTATTTGGAAGTTTTGGTTTAATTTTGGATTTGGACCCATGTGTGGGAAATTGGAATTGTAAGAGATTATGGATTTAGTTATGATTTGTGACATCACCCGAGGTTTGTTTGAGGTTGATGGTCTTCGTAACACTTGAAGTTTATGCATTGTAGTTTTTCTCTATATTGTATCTTGTGTTATGATTGATCATTATGTTGCATTCTCGAGTTTTCGCCATTGTCGGGGTGTGACATCATGCATGTATATTCCGTCGTTACGGCCATGTGTCACAACCCGAAATTTTTGGAATTTTAAATTACTATTTTACCCTTTGACTTTATGATTTTGACTTGACTTTTTGACTGTTGACCTTTTTCGGTCACATAAAAACAATCATCGCGTAGCCGGTAAATTTTTGAAACGTATTTAAATAATAAACCATAATTACTATTATTATTGCTCATTTGCAAATTTATTTTTCAAACTTATTGACTTGAAAACGAGAAGATATATATTATTCATAAGTTGATTTATCAAAAACGAACCACTAAATTACGTTTTCACAATTCGGACCCTAAAGCAATTTGATGTAAAACGATATTCCTGACAACTTTTTAGCTTTGACCGAGACCCGAAAACAGTCAGAAGGTGACTGAAATGCCCTCGCAAGATTTAGAAACGAGACAATAATTAAATTATATTTAATTTACACTTTTTACTAAATAAAAATATTTAGTAAATTAGTCATTATCTTATTCGAAAATGTTTGTTGATAACGCAAATGTACGGGTTAAAAATTTTATTTCTAGTTTTACTTTCGGACAAAATATAATCGGGTTTTACAAATGAATAACAAATTTTATAAAAATATTTATGAAGTACTATCAAATGAATACTCATTTTTGTTGGAAAAATTATTTGAAAAACAATGGCGCAAGTTTCGTGTGTTGAATCATCCGTTAAGTCGTCCAAATGAGTCCCGAACCAATATCTTATAAAGGTTTCTCAAAAATTACACTTTTAGTCCCTGTGAGATATTTACAAAAATCACCCCACATTATTTTATACTTGTCATTTAATTTAGAAGTTTTATTATAAATAATTTTTTTATAATTTACTCCATTTTTAAAAACATAACAAAACACACACTCATATTTAACTCTCTCCCTCTCTCCCATATTGTCCGGCCAGCCGCCGCCCCACCACCGGCCACCACCTCCGACCACCGAAAAAGTTTTCCGGTGAGTCTTCCGGCCAAGACCAATTATGTTCCTCCTCACCCGATCTACCCGATCCACCAACCCACTCGCCTCCACGCCACCACCTTGTTGTTGCGCCGCGTCCCCAGCCGCCCTACAACCGCCACATCGCCACCCTCACCACCCTCGACACCCTCACCAACATCATCATCACGGAACCACCATGGCTGTCGTTATCCCCATCGCCACAGCCGACCACCACACCCTACGCCACACCATCTCAACCGCCTAAACCACCTTGCTGCTGTCACTACGCTACCATCAACATCACCATCGTCTCCACCACACCTCCGTCCCCACCATCTCTATCAGCCGCCAACCGAACACCACCATTGCAACCACGTCGCCACCACAGCAGCCGCATACACCTACCACCTTCACCTCTTTTTCTAAATATAGAATGGTTACATTTTTGTAAAAACTTATAATGAAAATTTGTGTGGTTGTGTTGGTTTTATTTTGTTTCGTTTTTATTTATTGATCTAGTTGGTTTATTCTTTTGTTTCATTTGATTTACACACCCTTAAGGGGTGTTTGTTTCGGTGGTTAACGGCCCACAAAGGGCGTTTGTTTCTGCGTATAAACACGCCCGTAAGGGGTGTTTGTTTGCTGATTTTGCAGCCCAAGAGGGCGTTTGGAATTGTGGTAACTGCCCTAAAGGGGCGTTTGGTTATGCGTTTAATGGCAGCCCTAAAAGGGGTGCTTGTTTCTATGGTTAACTGCCCAAAAGGGGCGTTTGGCTCTTGGGTTAACAGCCCCAACAGGGGCGTTTGGTTCGCTGTTTAACCGCCCCTAAGGGTGCGTTTGGGACAGCAGCCCCAATAAGGGGTGTGTTTGGTTTTATCTATTTTGTTTCTTTACCGATCTTGTCTAGATATATATATATTAAAAACGTGCGTATTTTGCAACATGGTTTAATTTAAAAAGGGAAAACGTTGAGTTTTGTAAAAAATGGGAACGTCGTATAAACGGCAAAGTCATGCCGAAATTTCTAAAAATTATTACACTTAGTAAATTTCATTAAAGTTTATATCATTTTAGAAACCCGATCAAATGACAAAGTTATATATAGTTTTAATATTATTTAATTTTAATGACACAATGAACCGATAAATGAACAAAAGCTATACAAACAAGACAACTATTTCAATTTCAACCCGGTAAGAAAACGAAATATTAATTTAGAACTATTATTTATAAATTCCCGACTAGTAAAATAAAGTCATTTTTTTTGTATAAACATTAGAACCTAGTTTACCTGATAAATAACTTTTAAACGTGACGCTCACTTTTATGCAATAACTTTTTGGTATTTATAGTGGTGATTTTCCTAAGATGTGTTTTTTGATTTATTTTGTTTAATTATATTATCACATTCTGGTATATAATGACTTGTAAAGGATTATTATTGCCGCCTTATTCTTTGGTTGTTGTCTTTATTATATAATTCACATATGACTTATATTAATTGTTTCATTTTCTAAGTATGTAAGATATCATGGGGGAATATATTACGTACTTTGCGTGTAGTTTCTAGTTATTTTATTTAACCAACCACCAAACTCACCCAACTTGTAATCCAAATCCCTTATCAACGAGTCGCATTGACGTACTCGTCCATCGGAAAACCCCAATTCATCATCCTAAACTAGTGGGATTTAGCCATTAAGTTAAGCTGCAACTTCTTGGTCAAGCCGTTCCGTTCTTCATTCGTGTTGTGCTTGTTATTTGCATTTCTGCTAGTTGCTCTGCAACATCAAGGTGAGTTCATAGCCCCACATTTTACTCGTTTTGAATAAATGTTTTATTATCTTTTGGGGTGAGAAACATGCTCGTTTACAAACTCGTTTACGTTACCGAATTTCAAACTCGTTTACACACTAATTACAAACCTGGTTACTTGATTGATATCACACTCTTTCTACTTATGGAATTAAGTACTTAAAGTTGTTTATGAATAAAATGGTTATTTCTTCATTGGACACAAGTGTTTTCAGTTACCATCTCCTATTTACGTGTTGCCTAAGTTTGCTTAACAAACCACGAACTACTGCCCAACTTATCATGAACTGTTAGTTTCTCGACCGGAGGACCGGTTGAGGGAGCGCGAGTGAGTAGATAGATCTATTGGGACTAATTATCCCTATCCGCTTTGGTTCCACTTAACGAAGAACAAACGGATATATGTCATGTCGATTGTGCACTATGGTGGTCTTTGGTTTGGGACACCGGTTAAGGGCAGGAATACTATACGACAGGATGTAACATGCCCTGTTGATTAATTAGCTTCAGTGTCATGAGCTTAGCGCAACAGTATACACTTTTCATGCGATATTGTATCCGTTATAATAGTCGCATGTGCTTTGTATGTGAAGTTATATCTCCTATAACTGTCACGTGCGTACTGTAAACTTGTGGTCCACACTACTTTGGTTGAACGTTTCTGATTATTAAATGTTTTTCGTAATACATTGAGTGAAGCTGTATTCACTAAACGTTTTTGGTCCTCATAAATGTTTTACTTAAACCTATGAATTCACTCAACTTTATGTTGACCGTTTTAGCATGTTTTTCTCAGGTGCTTAGCTTTGGACTTCTTGATGTGCTATGTGGAGTCTACGTGCAATATGATACTCTTTCAAGACTTATCAAAATATCATACTCGTTGTCTTTTGAAAACCAAATTATGCTTCCGCTACATTTTACTTACGCTTCTGCAAATGTTTAATTTCCTTTAAATATTGTAAAACTTATTTATTTTAAACAATGCAACGAGTTATGATTTTCAAAACGTCCATTAGTGGTCGTTCTCTTGTGCCTTGTGTTCGGATTATGATGACGTCACGCCCTCGGACACGTATTCCGTCCAGGCCCCGTCTGGGGGTGTGACAGATTGGTATCAGAGCCAAGGTTATAGAGAACCAGGTAGAATATCTAGGTAGATATCTAGGTCTGGACTATAACCAGTATGTGATCCTTACGTGCTTTTATGTGTGCCTTATACGTGTTTTTGCTATGAGCTTACGCTTATCTTTTCTCTGCGATTATCTTTTCTCTGCGGTTATCTTTTCTCTGAGGTTATCTTTTCTTTGCGGTTATCTCTTCTCCGCGGTTTACGTTCGCCTTACGTTTATTCCTCTATTTACTTATATGGAAGTTGTCTATATAAATATTAAACCTTTCTAAGACATTGTGGATGACACAATGGTCTCTAAAATTTGTCTAAGACATTGTGAGCGATGCAATGGTCTTGAACTTATTGACATTTTCGAGTATCATTTTCAGGTGAAGTAAAAGAAGAGTAGTTTGGTGATTGTGACAGCAGACTTAGAAGTATCCCGTATGGATTTTCATTTGAAGTCTTGCTTGCTTGTTGTTTGAATCTATTATTTGGATGTTTTGGATTAAGTTTGGATTGCGGTCCCCTGTGTGGGCAGTTGAATAATTGTAAGAGATTGGGGATTTTAGTTGTGATTTGGGACATCACTTGAGGTTGTTCAAGGTTAATGGTCTTCATAGCACTTGGAGTTTATGCATTGTAGTTTTCTCTATTTTTGTATCTTGTGTTATGATTATAACAAGCTAACTAACAAAAAGCCCGTAAGGACCAACATTAGACTTTCTCTAGCTAACCACTCTTATGTACCTTTAGCCACATAAATATGTGAATGTGTGGCCGTTCCATTTTGCCCATGTGTGACCAAATCCTAGATTTGTACTAGTGTAGACTATAACCTAAGATCCGTTATTTAGTTGCGTATAGGATTTATGTGCGCGGTGTTCCGCTTTTGCTTGCTTTCGTATGTTCGCGGTTTGGTGCTTTAGTTATTTCAGTCATTGAGATGTGTGAGCTCAATACTGAGTACGACTGGGAAAGGATGCGGATATAAATACGGCGGTCAACGTAGTTATAAAAGTATCACAACTTACTCGTACTTGGTAATACCGTTCACACAAATTGATGTTGACACCATAAGGTGGTATTATGTGTATATTTATATATAGTAAGATATTCTATATATATGTTAGTTTTCCTACCTACCTAACGTTGCCCATGTTCTCCCTCGTATAGATAATGCCGCCAAGGATGAGGACCCGAAGTGTTGGCCGACCTGTTGCCAAATCACGAGGAAGGGGAACGGGTGGACGGGTTGGTAGAGGTGGGAGGGGTAGAGGACCTAGGGGAAGTAATGATGAGCGTGTTGACGAATTGAATGGTCAAGGGAATGACCAGGGGATGGGAGCTAATAGGGGCATAGAGGGAGTCAATGGAAATGTAGAGGGAGTCAATAGGGGGTGTAGGAGGAGCACCGGACTTCTCGAAGATCATTGCCCAACAATTGCAGAACCTCTTACCCGCCATTCTAGCTCAGGTTGGTAACCAAGGAAATGTTGGAAGTCAAAATGGTAATGTGGTTAATGAGAACGTTAGGAATGTGTTGGTAAATAGCAACCGGGTAGGTTGTTCATATAAGGAGTTCTTAGCTTGTAACCCTAAGGAATATGATGGTAAGGGAGGTGTTGTAGTTCTTACACGATGGATTAAGAAAATAGAGTCCGTGCAAGATATGAGTGGTTCTAGTATTGACCAAAAAGTGAAATACATTGCTGGTTTATTTTGTGGGTAAGGATTTAACGTGGTGGAACTCTCAGATCCGCATGCTAAGCCAGGAAGTTGTTGTTAGTATGTCATGGAATGAATTTAAGTTTATGATGATAGAAGAGTTTTGTCCTAGTCATGAGATGCAAAAGTTAGAAACTGAGCTGTGGAATCATGTTATGGTCAGGTCTGGCCATGCGACTTATACTGATAGATTCCATGAGCTGGCTAGATTAGTTCCCCATTTAGTGACCCCAGAAAGTAGGAAGATTGAGAGATACGTGTATGTCCTTGCTCCATAGATCCGTGGGATGGTGGAAGCAACAGAGCCAAAGACTATGCAGAAGGTTGTGCAGATTTCTGGTGCACTGACCGATGAGGCTGTTAGGAATGGATCAATTAAGAAGGTTGAGAAAAGAGAAAATGTAGGGGAACCTAGCAAGGATACGAATGGTAGGGATGATAATAAGAGGACTAGGATTGGAAATGCTTTTGCTACAACCGCAAACCCTGTAGGAAGAGAGAATACGGGTGCTTGGCACAAGTGTACCACCTGCAACTCCTACCATGCACCCAGAGGGCCTTGTCACACATGCTTCAATTGTAACCGCCCGGGTCATTTTACTAAGGATTATAGAGTTGTGCCTATGAATGTGAACCCAGTAAATATAAGGAACCCAACAGCTGCTCGTGGAGCATGCTATGAATGTGGGAGTACCAACCATCTCAAACTGGCATGTCCTAGATTGAATAGAGCACAAAGACCAGGAGGAAACCGTCCAAACCAAGTTGTTGCTAATAACGGGGGTCAGGATTATAGAAACCAATGGAACCAAGCTAGGGGTAGGGCATTGATATTAGGAGCAGAGGAAGCTCGCCAGGATCCGAACATTGTGACAGGTACGTTTACTTTAAACAATCATTTTGCCACTACCTTATTTGACTTTGGTGCCGACTATATATTTGTTTCAACTACTTTTATACCTCTGTTAGGCATAGAGCCTAGTGAATTAGGTTTCAGATATGAGATTGAGATAGCTAGCGGGCAGCTGGTAGAGATTGATAAGGTTATTAAGGGTTGCAAACTAGAAATCAAGGGTCATGTCTTTGACATCGATTTGATACCATTCGGGCATGGGAGTTTTGATGTGATCATAGGAATGGATTGGCTGTCTGACCATAAGGCTGAGATCATTTGTCATGAGAAAGTAGTTAGGATACCACTACTGGATAGCAAGGTGCTTAGAGTATTAGGAGAGAAACCGGAAGAAAAGATGAGGCAGTTAATGAGTGCTAAGGCTAAAGAAAAAGGAACAAGAAGAGATAGTAGTAGTGTAAGATTTTCCCGAGGTATTTCCAGATGACCTATCTAGATTGCAACCTGTTCGGGAAATCTAGTTTTGAATTGAGTTAATCCCTGGAGCAACACCGGTTGCAAAGTCTCCCTATCGTTTGGCACCTTCTGAATTAGAGGAGTTGTCGGGATAACTCAAGGAACTCCAAGACAAAGGTTTCATTCGACCAAGCTCATCGCCTTGGGGAGCGCCGATATTGTTTGTTAAGAAAAAGGATGGATCCTTTAGGATGTGTATTGATTATAGAGAGTTGAATAAGTTGACCATTAAGAATCGTTATCCACTCCCTATGATAGATGACTTATTTGACCAACTGCAAGGGTCGCAGTTTTTCTCAAAGATAGATCTTAGGTTCGGATACCATCAGCTGAGGGTGCATGAGGATGACATTCCAAAGACTGCGTTTAGAACTCGTTATGGACATTTTGAGTTCACAATAATGCCCTTTGGTCTGACTAACGCACCAACGGTATTTCATAGATTTAATGAACAGAGTTTGTAGGCCTTATCTTGATAAGTGTGTGATAGTGTTTATAGACGATATCTTAATCTACTATAAGACTCGGGAGGAGCATGTAGAACACTTAAGGTTAGTATTGGAACTGCTAAAGAAAGAGAAATTGTATGTTAAGTTTTCTAAGTGTGATTTCTGGCTAAGAGAAGTGCAGTTTCTTGGGCATGTGATAAATGCTCATGGGATTCATGTAGACCCTAGTAAGATTGAAGCTGTTAAGAAGTGGAAAGCCCCTAGAACTCCGTTTAAGGTTCGTTCATTCTTAGGATTGGCAGGGTATTACCGTAGATTAATTGAGGACTTTTCTAAGATAGCTAAGCCGCTTATTGTCTTAACTCAGAAAAGTAAGACCTTTGACTAGGGTGAGGAACATAAGAATGCATTTCAAACTCTAAAGGAAAGGTTGTGTAATGCACCTGTTCTAGCTCTTCCTGATGGTTTGGAAGATTTTGTGGTGTATTGTGATGCATCAGGCCTAGGATTAGGATGTGTGTTGATGCAGAGAGGTAAAGTAATAGCATATGCGTCTAGGCAGTTGAAGATTCACGAAAAGAATTTTATGACCCATGATTTAGAACTGGGAGCAGTTATGTTTGCCCTTAAGATTTGGAGACATTATTTGTATGGGACAAGGAGTGTCATCTATAGGAATCATAAAAGTCTTCAGCATATCTTTAGTCAGAAAGAGTTGAATATGCGATAGCGTCGCTAGATAGAGTTGTTTAGTGATTATGACTATGAGATTCGCTACCATCCTAGTAAGGAGAATGTGGTGGCTGATGCCCTAAGTAGGAAGGAAATAGTAAAACCTAAGAGAGTTCAAGCTATGAATATGACCCTTCAGTTGAGTATCAAGGATAAGATACTAACGACTCAAAAGGAGGCGTCTAAGGAGTCTGCAGGATTGCAGAGAGGAATAGATGAGATGATTGAGCTTAGGAGTGATGGAGCTTTGTACTACCTGGATCGAATATAGGTGCCTTTGAAGGGTGATGTGAGAACACTGATAATGGACGAAGCCCATAAGTCTAAGTACTCTGTACACCCAGGAGCTGATAAGATGTATTAAGACCTTAGAGATATGTATTGGTGGCCGGGTATAAAGAAGGACATAACTGTGTATGTAAGTAAATGTTTGACTTGTTTGAAGGTTAAGGCTGAACATCAGAGGCCATCCGACTTGCTGCAACAACTTAAGATTCCCGAGTGGAAATGGGAAGGGATATCTATGGATTTTATGACTAAGTTGCCTAGGACTAGTAGTGGGCATGATACAATCTGGTTCATTATGGACCGATTGACTAAGTCTGCTCATCTTCTACCTATGCGTGAGGATTATAAGATGGAAAGGTTAGCTAGGCTATACTTGAATGAGATTGTTGCTAGGCATGGTGTGCCAATCTCGATCACATCTAATCGTGATAGTCGGTTCACGTCAAGGTTTTGGAAGTCAATGCAAGAGGCATTAGGAACCCGTTTAGACATGAGTACGGCTTACCACCCTCAAACCGATGGTCAGGGTGAGCGTACAATTCAGAATTTGGAAGACATGCTTAGGGCATGTGTCCTAGACTTCGGGGGAAATTGGGATGTTCATTTTCCATTAGTTGAGTTTTCGTATAACAATAGTTATCATTCTAGTGTGAGATGTGCTCCGTTTGAGGCTTTATATGGTAGGAAGTGTCGTTCCCCGATTATGTGGGCTGAAATTAGAGAGGGTCAGTTGATAGGACCAGAGTTAGTGCAAGAGACCACTAAGAAGATCTCGCAGATTAAGGATAGACTTAAGGCTGCGCGTGATCGCCAAAAAAGTTATGCCGATAAGAGGAGGAAGCCTCTAGATTTTAGTGTAGGTGACTATGTCTTGCTTAAAGTGTCGCCTTGGAAAAGTGTGGTACGCTTTGGGAAGAAGGGGAAATTAGCACCTAGATTTGTTGGACCTTTTGAGATCATTGAGAAGGTAGGCCCAGTGGCCTATCGGTTAGATTTGCCTGAGGAGTTGAATGGTGTTCATGACACGTTTCACATGTCGAACCTTAAGAAGTGTTTGGTTGATCCAACACTGCAAGTGCCCTTGGATGAGATCTAAGTAGATGCTAAGTTGAATTTCGTGGAGGGGCCTGTGGAAATCTTGGAGAGAGAGCTCAAGAAGCTGAAGCGTAGCAGGATTGCCATCGTCAAGGTTCGATGGAATTCGAAACGTGGTCCTGAATTCACGTGGGAACGTGAAGATCAGATGAAGCTTAAGTACCTGCATTTGTTTAATGATGATAGTAGTTGAATTTCGGGGTCGAAATTCTTTTAAGGGGGGTAGAATGTAACCCCTGTTTGGTTCGCATCGAAATATATTTTGAAGACCATTTTTGTAAGTCTTTCAAACTTAAGTTTTACTTGTCCTTTTGGGTTGCTAGTGATGCATAAATGTTAGTTTTACGGCCCGGTTGTTTAAAATCGAAAGCGAAAAGTTTATAAATAGTTATTTATGGTTTGGTTTAGGGTTCGAATAAAATGAAACAAGGATAAGGTTTTGTTAGTTTTGATATTTTGGTCGTGATGGTTAAAAAACATATATTTGCTATGTAGCTTATTTTGTATATAGCTTATTTTGGCTTATTGTTGGGTTCGAATGAACTTATTTTTGGCTTATATGCCCACGACATCAAGTAGAAACACAAGGAAGATGTTTTTGGTTATTATCCTAGTATGTCATATTTTTGTGGACTAATATTATAGCTTATGGTGATAACCAAATGCGATACGTAACTTATTAGCTTATTTTCAAGCTTAAAATGTGTATTTTGTTTTTTTTTTGAGCTTTGAGATACACAGCCCAATAAGCATCATAAGTTCATGGAACTTATTTGATGGCCTTATTGTGGTATGGGATTACTTAATTACACTTATTGATTTGGTTATAGTTAATATTGGGACCTTGGTTTTGGGCTTAGAATAAGTAATTTGCGGCTTAAAGCCCAATAAGCCTAAACTAGTCATTTTGGCGAGTTTTTTTGAGTTGAGTTTTGACGATCTTTTGTTGAGAAAGTGAAAAAAAAATACCTTGTGAACTTATATTGAATAATCGCTTTGAGAAAGTATTTTGGGAGATTATTTAAAGGTCAAAAGTATGTGTATTTAGGCACATACCATTATATTGAAAATCGTTTTGAGAAAGTATTTTGGGAGATATCGTGAAATGTGAATTTTGAAATTTGTTCGGAAAGTGTTGAAATGTTGGAATTTGTTTGAAAATAAGGTTTAAAAACCTTGAAAAGGCCATATAAACATACGGGTCATGCCGAAATTTTATAAAAAGTCTATACTTATAATTTTTACTTAAAAAATGATTTTTATTTTTTAATAATAAAAGATTAATTATTTCAATAAGTCGACTAAAAGACGGAAAATATAATTTTTCTCGAAATATTTACTTATATTACTTAACTATTTTACGTAAATAGTATAAGTATATTGTACTAAGATATGGGTTCGATATGGTATCTTTGGAGTTAAGTTGTCAACCATCACACTACTAAAATGTTTAAAATAATCGTACAACGCGTCTAACCTCTATGCATCAAACGTGAAAACTGTTTTGGAAATGAATGATTAAAATGGGACATTAACTGGACTAGGTCGTATGCGGACGTCGTTGCATTTTCTTTTGTGATAGTAAGTTTGCTGTTGGAGACAGTTGCTTGATGTGAGTTCTCGTAGCCCCTTTTCCAATTGTTTTTCCGTTGTTGGAAAATGATACTCAAATATGTTTTGAACTGTGCGAAACATGGTTTTGTTTTTGGGACAGTTACGTGCTTATGATTGCTATGTGAATATATGTGATGTGATTTTACTTGCATGTACTGTGTTTGGCATGTCAAGGGTTGTGATTTTACTTGCATGCATTGCGATGCTTGGCAAGGGTGATTGGCAAGGATTTGCCATGTCTAGTGTGGTCCTGCCCTAATATAGTGCTCCAGCTGGTAGGCCCTTTCGGTGCGTAATTGGCATATCGGAGGTGCTACTCCAAGAGCATTGGTATATGTTGTTTTCATGACTAGCAGGGATTCTAGGGCATGGTGATCGACTAGCGGGAATGCTAGGTCGTGTTACATGATTAGCGGGGATGCTAAGTCATGAGTTGTTTGCATATATTTACTGTCATATTGCACTATTGTCCACTGTTTTGAGATATTGGCACAACTTTTGATTTGGAGTCAAACCTACGAGCTCACCAACATTATTGTTGACGTTTTTGAGTATCGTTTTCAGGTGAAGTGAAAGATGAGTAGTTTGGTGATATGTGATAGCAGGCTTAGAAGTATCCCATATGGATTTTTCATGTGAAGCTTTGCTTGTTTATTTGTTTGGTTCTTAGTATTTGGAAGTTTTGGTTTAATTTTGGATTTGGACCCATGTGTGGGAAATTGGAATTGTAAGAGATTATGGATTTAGTTATGATTTGGGACATCACCCGAGGTTTGTTCAAGGTTGATGGTCTTCGTAACACTTGAAGTTTATGCATTGTAGTTTTTCTCTATATTGTATCTTGTGTTATGATTGATCATTATGTTGCATTCTCGAGTTTTTGCCATTGTCGGGGTGTGACATCATGCATGTATATTCCGTCGTTACAGCCATGTATGTGTGATTCAGCCAACTTGTTGGTTTATTACTTTTGGTGAAAGTTAGAAGATCCCTACCCTATATCGTTCTTCATCTTAACTTTGGTTAAACTCGAATGAGGATGTGATCGAATTGTACATGTCTATTCTGTCGTTACGGCCGTGTATGTATGATTCAGCTGCCTTGTTGGTGTGGTACTATCGGTGAAAGATTGTTAGAATGATCAACCTTAAGCCTAATAACCGAATTTACCTTTTGACTTGTTTCTCCTTAGCTCTAGTGGTGGAGATGTGTATCCTTGCCAAGCATATGATATGAAACTAATCACGACCGAGCAAATAAGCGTACCAATTAAATGTTACACCCTAGATTAGTTGAGTGATCTGAGTGTTTTCATTTCCCATATTTCGTGGGGTGCTTGGTCTTGTACAGGTGATTAAAATGAAAGAAATGCTTAACCTAAAAATCCTTAACTCCGGTTGGGATACATTTTCAATAAATTTCTAAAGTCTGCTTGAGGACAAGTAGGATTCAAGTGGGGAGATATTTGATGACATCAAATAACGTTACATTTATACCATTATTTATCCTGAATAAATTACTCACTTTTATATAATTATTGCAAGAATCGTTACTTAATTGCTTAAAGTTGTAAAATTGCAGTAATTACGGGGTGATTTGTGAAGACATGCTAAAAGGCGCACTTTTTGGAGCTTAAACGATGATATTTGAAGATTGCTTATTTCTGCTCAATACGCCGTATCCAGAAAAGAAGATACGGCGTATCAGCGCCTGGACTTCACAAGAAAACGTGCATTCTCACTTAACAATACGGTATATCATAGTTCCTTTTATACGTCGTATCCAGCTGGATAGACATTCAGAGATTTGGTGAATAAATATAATTTGGGAAGATATATATAATTGATTATAAACTTAGTGCTCACTCCAAGTAAAACACCCCTATACGCCGTATTGACCTCATTCAATACGACGTATCCAGTCTTTTTCAGACACTCTAAATTAAAGACTCAAAAATGAGTTTTTAGTGTGCGAAATCATATTCTCTATACCATACATATAAAAGACGGTTTTCTAAAAAGAAGAAGAGTAGCCAAAGGTCAAGCAGCGATCACGATTCTATAGAAGACACTGTGTAATTCCTATACTCTTGTAATCATTTAATTTTTGGTATCGTTTGGTAAAACGTTTAGTTTACCTTGGTTATTTGTTCACGCTTGTATAATTACAATGGTTATGGGCTAATACCCTTAGGTATTAGCCATCTTAATGAAGATTTAATGTTTGGTTTGTTTTAATCCGATTACTTAATTTATCGTTGAGAGTTTAATTATGTTTATCACCTAATACTTGTCTACGTGTTTGAATATGCCACCTATCATTTAACTGGGTCTTGTTATGCCTACCAAATGAACTAGATACTGGGATAGCTCTCCATATCGTGTTTTATATTACTGGACCAATAGGATCACAAATAATGTTCTATCGCTGTCTTTGAATTATGAGCTTAGTTGGATCGGCAGGTGACCCGTAATGTTTCAACAAGTATGTTCTTAATTAACTGATAAAGACTTGAACAGTGAACTACCAGTATATAAAATACCATCAAACAATAAGTGGGTAAAGTCCTGATGGGCTAGGGTTTAACAAGATCACCATTGCTTTAATCCCTAGATAGATTATAATTAAACTAAAAGGATGCTTTATGCGGAAACATTAATTGTGACAGGATTCAACGTGTCTAGGTCTTAGGATGATGTCCCGCCTAAGTCTTAAGAATGATATGCCGCTTTGAGATAAGTAATCATTGCACTAAACAAACAAACCAACATTTAATCGGATTTAATATGGCTAATACAGTTTTCTATCATTTGGCTTGTACTGCTCTTTTATCTTCTGATTGTTTTCTTGCATGTTTATTGTGTTTTGAATTGATTATTGTCACCATAAAAGTTGTGCCAGTCTTTCAGGATGAAAACCCTCCATTATCATTAGAACTAGGTTTAGCATAGGTTTAAGAAGTAATTAGAACTAACTTAACTAGATTAATTGAAATACTGATAGAATATAAGGTTAACGACCTCGCTCTTAGTGTTCGACACCCTACTTACCATGAAACTCCACCCGATCGGGTACACTGCCCATTAAAGTGTTGTTTTAGGATAAGTCGGCTAAATATAAATTTAAAACTTGGTAATTAATAATTTGACCCTACACAACAGCACATTAAGTTTTTGGCGCCGCTACCGGAGAGTGAAAAAGTTTAACCTTTATTTTTATTAGTATTTCTATCCATTAGCTTCGAATAATTTAATTAGTATAATTTAATTCTGTTTGTATTTAATTGTGTGTTTAAATTCCATCATTATTTAATTGTTTTCAAAGTACTCTGTTCTGGTAGATCAACTGATACACCGTACCCACCAGTTGGATATGACGTATCGACCCTTCTACTCAGACATCGTATTGATCTCTGCAGTCTAAAAAACGTATATGTTCTTCCAAACTATACGACGTATCTAGTAAAATCAATACGGCGTACTAACCTTCAACAGACCCATATGGCGTATTCAAGTCAATTGAATACTGCGTATTGATCATCTGATACAGTAACATAACTAAATTTGATTTCCGTGTTTAATCATCTGTATTCTTTCCAAAGAGCCTGTCCTACTGATTTATTATCCTTTGTTTCTGGTGATGCATGACAAGGAGTTCCACTAAGGAACTACTTACACCTTTTGAAAACCCGGAAAGTGTATTTCGCTCAAAAAGGAGGCTTTTCGAGACACCTGGTCTTGTGGAGACGAATTCACCAAAGTTCGATTTATTTTCTGACATCGAAGAGGAAGAAACTACAGAAATTATGACAGAAACAATGGAGCAATACATGAGCAAGACCCGTGGGAATTATGGGTCAGGAGTTGCTAGGCCCAAGATTAATGACAAAACTCACTTCGAATTAAAAGGGCAATTTCTCAAGGAGCTTTGCGAAAATACTTTTAGCGGTTTGGAACATGAAGACGCAAACGAACACATCAAAAAAGTCCTTGAGATCGTTGACTTATTTCATATCCCCGAGGTGACTCAAGATCAAATAATGATTCGAGCTTTCCCCATGTCTTTAACTGGAGCCGCGAGTCGTTGGCTCAGGAACGAACCATCAGGTTCGATTACAAACTGGGAAACCATGAAAATGAAGTTTCTAAACAAGTACTGCCCACCTACTCGTACTGTAAAGAAAATGGAGGAAATTAACAACTTTCAGCAAGAACCGGACGAAAGGCTTTTGCGAGCCTGGGAATGATTTAAGGAACTCTTAATGAAATGTCCCCAACACTGTTTGACTGATATGCAGGAAGTAATCTTGTTGTATAATGGGCTCGATGTTCCCACTAGATAGATCCTTGACTCAAAAGGTGCCATTCCTACTAAAACTGTTGCTGATGCAAAAGTAGCCATCCAAGAAATGGCTGAATACTCTCAGAAATGGCGTAACGGAACATCCTCAAAATCTAGAAGTACTGAAACTTCTGACGGACTAGCTGCTATACAAGCCCAACTCAACAACCTCGAGAGAGAAATTAAGAAAGTCAACGAGAAAGTATACGCTTCTCAGGTCGGATGCGAACTATGCAAAGGACCACACTACACAAAGGACTGTCCACTCAAGGAAGAAGGGAAACTCTTGAAGAGGCCTACTATACACAGTTTGGAGCACCGTATCAACTCGGAGGACAGTATAGAGCAGCAGGACCAGGATTCTACCAATGCAACAACAGAAATTCTTCGTACCCGGATCGAAGACAAACTTTGGAGGAATCACTAACCAAATTCATGGTTAAGTCAGCAAAGAGACACAAGGAGAACTCGAACATAATCAAGGAGATTCAAGCTTCTACCGATGCAACTATAAGAAATCAAGGAGCATCAATAAAGACCTTGGAAATTCAAATTGGCCAAATGAGCAAAGTCTTACAAGAAAGAGGAATCAGAGGTCTACCCAGCTCAACAGAGCCAAACCCAAAGTACCATGTAAAATCAATCTCAACTGCTAAAGCTGATTCATCTGTGATACGTCATATCAGATCAGGACCATATGCCATATCAGACGCACAGTACAATAGCTTATCTTCTGAAATAGTTCCGTTTCCAAATCGATTGCATGGTTACTGTTGTGATAATTAGAAAGAGGCGCGTAAAGTTAAGATTCTGGAAACCTTTGATCACACTTTGCCTTAGAAAGAAAAAGACCCAGTGAGCTTTACTCTGCCCTGTTTTATTCATAATAATTATTTTGATAAACCCCTTGTTGACATAGGAGCAAGTGTTAGTGTTATGCCATTCTCTACCTACTCTAACCTTGGTCTAGGTGATTTAGATCACACTAGGTTAACTATTGAATTGGTCGACAGAATAATCAAACATCCAAGGGGTATTGCTGAAAATGTGCTAGTTAGAATTGGTAAATTTATTTTCCCCATAGACTTTGTTATCTTGGACATACCCGAGGATGACGATGTCCCTTTGATCCTCGGACGACCATTATTATCTACCGCTCATGCCAAGATAGATGTTTTTAAAAGAAAAATTACTTTAATGGGTGGGGAAGAGAAACTTGTTTTCAAAAGTATCAAACCAGCTCCTAGCATAATTAGAAAGGTCTATATGGTGAAAGAAAGAACGGATCTTGGTTCCAAAACTGAGTTTGTAATAGAGGCTATTAATGAATCATTCGACCCACTCTATGGTAATTATATTAAATTAAATGATTTGGATATGCCTCTAGAACTTAGAATGATTCAAGATGATTTTGAGCCAACCCTTGATTTTATCAATGAGTCTACTTATAAAAGTTGTTACAAAATGAAATTTTCTTGTATGATTGGGTATAGACATGTTAATGCTGATTTCCTCCCTTCCTTGTCCATTAATATCATGACTAAACATTTTTATAATTCTATAGTTAAGGACAAGGGTGATCAAGAAGGGAAGAATCTAGCAGGGACTTTGATTGACATACCTATTTTCGTTGGGAATTTTTATATTATTTCAGGCTTTTCAATCACAAACGATATGGATGTAACAAGTGGTGTTGTGCTCGGCATGCCATTTTGCAAAAAGTTTGTGTCATGTCAAAAGATTATGGAGAGATTCGCTCACGGGGACGAGTACGAGCGAACAAATGATGAATGAAGCAAAGAAAAGGAAAAAGTCTAACTTAAAGACCAGCTAAAAGAAAAGTGCTTAGCGAGAGACAACCCGGTTGTTTTTAATTGTTTGAAAAACTATAATTTTAATAGTTTTTATTGAGTCTGTCTTCCCAGACACTCAATACGGCGTATCGAACCTCTATGGATACGCCGTATCGAACCTGTCTGGACATTATCAGTCTTTAATTTCTGCGTTTAAATTATACAGAACTTTAAAACATTTGTTTCTAGCAACATGTATTGAATTGAGGGAAAACAATTAATTTTTGTTAATATGGAAAACGTTAAATAAACGAATAGGTCATGCCAAGATTTTTATAAATTGCTACGCTTAGTAAATTTATACAAATCTTACTTTAATTATTATCTTGAAAAGAACGAATCAAATGCCTTAAGAATTATTAGATCGTGACGACCAGATAAACGAACGAAAACTATAATTTTTGGAAATTTCATTTATCTAATCCGTAACTTTAAAACGTGCGTTTATTTTTATAAAGAAACTTTCTATTTAATCATTTGGGGATATTCGGACGCGTGTCGAATTATTTAGTTTCTTTTATTTATATCGTATTTCTTATATAATACTCGGAAAGTATTATATAATTGGACCATTTTATTTTAATTGACACCTTTTAGATGTAAAACATGTCGCGTATTATATACGCTTTGAATTATTCTTATGGCGGTGTATCTTGTTATATAATTCACGGTATGAATTATATACTCGGTTATTTTTCATTATGTAATATATACGGAATATATTACACACCTTGCATTTATTTATTTTTATTTATTTAACCAACCACCAAACTATTACAACTTGAAACCTAAATCTTTTATCAACGTGTCGCATTGACGAAACCATTCATCGGGAACCCAATTCATTATCTTAGGCTAGTGAGACTTAGCCGTTAAGACTACTTGATCGAGCCGCTTCGTCTTCCGTTTGTGTTGTGCATATTAGATGCCTATCTGTCAGATCGTTCTTCATCATCAATGTGAGTTTCATAGCCCCTATTTTACTTGTTTTAAACTGTTTTGGGGGAGAATACATGCTCGTTTACAAACTTGTATATTTTATTACAATACAATTAGCTGCAATACTTGTGAGTTTCAAAGTCTCGCACTATTCAAGCTTTTCATGTTTTATAAACCCGCGAGTGGAATACATGCTCGTTTTAACACATAAACTTATTAATTCGATAGTAAGCATTACATGGTAACTTTTACAAAGCTTGATTTTGTTTACTACCTGATAGAAATCGTGAATACCTATATTTGAAACCGTGAATTTTAGACATGATTGTTTTACTACGGACACAAGTGTTTTTCAAAGTGTATGCTATCCAGATTACTGCCTGAATATTATTGCCTAAGTAGTCACTATATTGCCACTTAAGTCCCTACTTTTCATGAACCGTTAATTGCTATTATAGTGAGCGCTGGTGTTATGGATAGATCTATCGGGACTAACAATCCCCACCTTTCCTTGGGTCACTAGTTTGATCAGGTGCATTTAACATTGAGAGATGTTAGGGTGTTGGCAAGCATCCTATTTTCTGATTGGGGCACAAATCTAGTTAAGGCTTCGGTGTCATGAGCTTAGTGCAATAATAAATACTTAGACTTGATGAATGTGTTTCTCTTGTCTACATTACTTGTTTTGGACTTCGGAATATGTACTTAGTCCACCATTACTTCGATCTTGTGGTCCACTTTTAAATACTTCTTGATTTACTGAATCACTACTTGGATTTCGGATGGATTTCGAAAATAACACTTTTAAATGTTGTAACGCTACTTTTCTTCTGAAATATTTCTTAAATTATTTCAATATTGCTTTTCACTTAAACCTATGAATTCACCAACATTATTGTTGACGTTTTAGCATGTATTTTCAGGTTACTATTTTGCTAGTGGAGCATTGGGAGCATTCGAGTCGCGCGGATATAATTTTTTTGAAGGCTTAATAACTTGAGTACTATTTGACAAACGTTTTGACAATGTTTTCTAATACATTATAAATGAAACCTGTTGCAACTCTGATCTTTTATTAAATAGAATATGACTTTATTTAAAACGTCCATTTTAAGGTCGTTTTCCGTGACTTGTGTTTTGTGCCCTGAAGTAGCACCCCAATGTTACCATTCCGCTGTGTTGTCCTGAATTTTGGGGGTGTTACAACGCTGCTCAGGTCGGATGCAAACTATGCAAGGGATCACACTACACAAAGGACTGCCCACTAAAGGAAGAAGGGAATACTCTGGAAGAGGCTTAGTATACATAGTTTAGAACACCCTATCAACCTGCAGGACAGTATAGAGCAGCTGGGCCAGGATTCTACCAACGCAACAACAGAAATTCTTCGTATCCTGATCGAAGACATACATTGGAATAATCACTGACCAAATTTATGCTGAAGTCTTGCAAAGAGACACGAAGAGAACTCGAACATCATCAAGGAGATTCGAGCTTCTACCGATGCGGCAATAAGAAATCAAGGAGCATCGATTAAGACCTTGGAAATTCAAATTGGTCAAATGAGCAAGGTTTTACAAGAAAGAGGAATTGGAGGTCTGCCCGGCTCAACAGAACCAAACCCAAGGGACCATGTAAAATCGATCTCAACCACTAAAGCTGATTCATCTGAGATACGCCGTATGGGATGTAGTCCATACGCCGTATCAGGCTCACAGCACAGAAGCATATTTTCTGAAACAGTTCCCTTCCCAAGGCGACTACAAGACTACTGCTGTGATGATTGGAGAGAGGCACAAGATGTGAAGATTCTGGAAGCTTATGATCACACCTTGCCTCAGAAAGAAAAAGACCCAGGGAGCTTTACTTTACCTTGTTTTATTCACAATGTTTGTTTTGATAAAGCCCTTGTTGACCTAGGAGCAAGTGTGAGTGTTATGCCATTTTCTACCTACACCAACCTTGGTCTAGGAATTTTATCTCACACTAGGTTGACCATTGAACTGGCTGACAGAACAATAAAACAACCAAGGGGTATTGCTGAAAACGTGCTAGTAAGGATTGGCAAATTTATTTTCCCCATAGACTTTATCATCTTGGACATACCCGAGGATGACGATGTCCCTTTGATCCTCGGTCGACCATTTTTATCTACTGCCCATTCCAAGATTGATGTTTACAAAAGAAAAATTACTCTAAGGGTCGGGGAAGAAAAACTTGTTTTCAAAAGTATCAAGCCAGCCACTAGCATAATCAGGAGGGTCTTTATGTTAAAAAATCTTGATTAAAAAACAAAGCTTATAGGAGAGGATAACGAGTCATTCGACCCACTTTATGGTAACTACATTGAATTAAATGACTTGGACACACCTCTAGAACCCGAGACGAATCAAGATGTTGATTTTGAGCCAACTATTGTCAATGAACCCGATAATGTTAAAACCAATTCTAAGTGTTGCTATAAAATGAAGTTTTCTTGCACTATTGGGTATAAAAATTTAATGCGTGGCTCATCCCTTCCTTGTCTATTAATTGTAATTACAAAGAATCTTTTATTATCCTTTAATCAAGGACAAGGACGGTCCATGAAAGGAAGAGTCCAGTTGAACTCTAATAGATATACCCATTCGTTGAATTTCTTTTCTATTCTTGCAGTTTTTTATCATCATTGACGATGAATATGTTACAAGAGATGTTATGCTCGGCATGCAATTCTTCATGAAATACGTGTCATGCCAAATGGTTATGAGAAAATTCGTTCACGGGGACAAGTGCGAGCGAATGATGGAAGAATGAATGAGAGAAAGGAAAAAAGTCAAACTTAACGACTAACTGAAACAAAAGTACTTCCCGAAAGACAACCCAGTCGTTTTTAAATTGTTTGAACTATTTTTAATTGTTTTTGCACGAGTCTGTCTTCCCAGACACCCCATACGGCTTATCGAACCCCTCTGGATACGGAGTATGGATGTGTCTGGACGTTATAAGTCTGGTTATCAGTCTTTAATTTCTGCAAAACTTTAAAACATTTGTTTTTACAGGATGCAATACGGCGTATCCTTGGGTTTGGGATACAGCGTATTGACTACGTGTACAGTGTGTTTATTTGTTTTCCTGCATTGTAACCATTGTATAACCGAGATAGGAATTTCACTTTTGTCTTCTAAACTTTTATGCAGGACCTTGCTGTAAAGAAATCGATGATATGGTATACTCTGAAAAAGACGTGTGTTGAACTCGTACGAGCATTTTGAAGCCTCGGCAGCACACTTTTGCTCAAGAACTCCAATGAAGAATCATCCCGAGCAACATATCAGAGGAGTTCCTCGTTCTAATTCTATTTTCCATTTTCTTTAAATTGTTTTATCTATACAACGAGGACGTTGTATAATTTAAGTGGGGGGATGGAGAATTAGAACACCTACTTGTCCTTTTTTTTACAAAAAATATGCTTAAATTATGCCAAATTTAATTTTTTTTCTAGCATTACTTTTGTAAAAATTACTAGTTACATAACCTCGCGCACTATAACCCTTAATGCCAAATTGTGAGAATTAAGCCTATTCCGTTTCCAAACATTTACTAAAAATTCCACAAAAATTATGAGTGTATCGGTGATGTGGTAGACTTTAGAACTTGGCTTGGTATATCACTCGAGACCACAACGATGAGTACCATGGACTTAGATGGAGAAACATTTTTAAATGGTAAATTTCTAGGAATATACCAAAAAGCCTAAATGTTGTAAAATTAACTAATTACACTGGTTGATTCAACCCCGTGTAACCCTTTGCTTACTCTCACTATAAATAGTAAGATCCCCTAGAAAAACATGTTGAGCCATTCCTGTCTTTTTCACACCATATGTTTATTTTGTTACACATTTACACATTAGCCTACCCTGCAGATTAAGCCTACTTGATCAAAGTTGCTAGTTGCTTTTGTGTAAAGTTTTGTATTTCTTGTGTCAAAGTGTAATTTTCTATCTCCGGTTAGGTCAGGAAATTGCACAATGCAATGGGAAAATATGTAGCTCGTATATTTTGCTACTTTCGCGATTATGTATTATGTCCGAAGATGAAGTGTTAAAGGAAAAATTATCAGGATAAATTATGATCGTGAAGACGGTGAAATTGCACCGAGATTTATGTTATAAAAAAATAGAAAATGCATCAAAAAAGAGAAGGTTGATTGATAGCCGGTTCGCTAAACTTAAACCGATGAAATACTTGGAAGGATCGATTATTCGTTGATATGTGGATAAAAATCAACGATGTATAGTTTTGTATAAAGTGGTCGATATCACCACTTTTGTAAAAGTATGTAAATTTGGGATGATCAGGAAGTTGACCGTTATGGGAACGCCAACTTAGGTTGTCTTTGTCATTTCTATGATCGAGGTGTTTGTATATATTTCGAGTCTTTATCATGGAACGGTCGGGAAAAGTTACTAGCAACTACCTTATTTGTTCAAGCTTAATCTATTTGTTTTGTGAATTTTATTTAACAACAATTTGCTTCCCTTTCCTAGCAATTAACCTTAGGTTTTACTCGAACGAGGTTGAGATCGAGTCATGCATGTCTATTCTATCGTTACGGCCATGTATGTGTGATTCAACCACCTTGTTGGTTTATTACTTTTGGTGAAAGTTAAAAGATCCCTACCCTATATCATTCTTCATCCTAACCCTTGGTTAAACTCGAATAAGGATGTGATCGAACACACATGTCTATTCCGTCGTTACGGCCGTGTATGTGTGCTTCAGCTGCCTTGTTGGTGTGGTACTATCGGTGAAAGATTGTAGAATGATCAACCTTAGCCTTATAATAAAAACCCAATTTACCTTTTAATTTATTTCTCCTTAGCTCTAGTGGTGGAGATGTGTATCCTTGTCAAGCATATGATATGAAACTAATCACGACCGAGCAAATGAGCGTACCAATTAAATGTTACATCCTAGATTAGATGAGTGATCTGAGTGTTTTCATTTCCATATTTCGTGAGGAGCTTGGTCTTGTACATGTGATTAAAATGAAAGAAGTGCTTAAACGGAAAAATCCTTAACTTTGGTTGGGATACATTTTCAATATAATCTAGAGTATACTTGAGGACAAGTAGGATTCAAGTGGGGGGATATTTGATGACATCAAATAACATTACATTTATACCCTCATTTATCCCGAATAAGTTACCCACTTTTATATGATTATTGCAAGAATTTGTACTTAATTGCTTAAAAGTGTTATTTGCAGTAATTAAGGAGTGATTTGTGAGGACATGCTAAAAGGCGCATATTTTAGATCTAAAACGATGATATTTGAAGATTGCTTATTTCTGACCAATACGCCGTATCCAGAAAAGAGATACGGCGTATCAGCGCCAACTCTTCACAAGAAAACGCGCAAGATCAATTCCCAATACGGCGTATCCAACTTCTATCATACGCCGTATCCAGCTGGATAGACATTCAAAGATACGGAGATAATTATATTTTGGGAATGAATATTTGATTGATTATAAACTTAGTGCACACTTTAAGGAAAATACCCCAATACGCCGTATTGACCTAGCTCAATACAGTGTATCTAGTCTTTTTCAGACACGATAAATAGAAGACTCAAAAATGAGTTTTCAGTGTGCAAATTTATATTCTTCATACCATACACATAAAAGATGATTTTCTGAAGAAAAGAAGAGCAACCAAAGGTCAAGCATCGATCACAATTCCATAGAAGACATCGTGTAATTCCTATACTCTTGTAATCATTTAATTTTTGGTATCGTTCGGTAAAACGTTTAGTTTACCTTGGTTATTTGATCACGCTTGTATAATTATAATGGTTACGGGCTAATACCCTAGGGTATTGGCCATCTTAATGAAGATTTAATGTTTGGTTTGTTATTAAATCAGTTTCTTAATTTATTATTGAAAGTTTAATTATGTTTATCACATGATACTTGTCTACGTGTTTGAATATGTGACCTATCATTCAATTGGGTCTAGTTACGCCTAACAAGTAAACTAGATACTAGGATAGCTCTCCATATCGTGTTTTATATTACTGGACCAATAGGATCACAAATAATTTTTTGTCTTTGTCTTTAAATTATGAGCTTAGTTAGACCGGCAGGTGACCCGTAATGTTTCAACAAGTATGTTCTTAATTAATTGATAAAGATTTGAACAGTGAACTACCAGTATATTAAATACCATCAAACAGTAAGTGGGTAAAGTCCTGATGGGCTAGGGTTTGACAAGATCACCATTGCTTTAATCCCTAGATAGATTATAATTAAACTAAAAAGGATACTTTATGCGGATACATTAATTATGACAAGATTTAACATGTCTAGGTCTTAGGATGATAGCCCGCCTAAGTCTTAAGAATGATATGCCACTTCGAGATAAGAAATGATTGCACTAAATAAACAAACCAACGTTTAATCAGATTTAATATGGCTAATAAGGTTTCCTATCATTTGGCTTGTACCGCTCTTTTATCTTCTTATTGTTTTCTTGTATGTTTATTGTGTTTAGAATTGATTATTATCACCATAAAACTTGTGCCAGTCTCTCAGGCTGAAAACCCCCCATTACCATTAGAAACGTACATAGCATAGGTTTAACAAGTAATTAGAATTAACTTAATTAGAGTAATTAAAATACTGATATAATATAAGGTTAACAACCTCGCTCTTAGTGTTCGACACCCTACTTACCACGAAACTCCACCTATCAGGTACACTGCCCGTTAAAGTGTTGTTTTAGGATAAGTCGGCTAAATATAAATTTAAAACTTGGTAATTAATAAATTGACCCTACACGACAGCATATCACCACCAAATTATGAATGGGAACAAGCCCTTGATATAGACGATTCTGATCTTCGACTAACCCACGTCATCCGTCCTAACAACAACCCTTACATACTTCCTGATATAACCAACACCACCCAAACCCTGTTTTCATCTAAAAACCATCAAGTTCATAATTGTGTTGTGAAGCCCATTAGGATAATACCAGGTCTTGCTGGTATTGTTCAAACGACCAAGCTCCGTAAAATAGCTGATACTCGGGAAGGTAGGGAGGAATCCGTAATGTCTACATAAGAGTATATTAGAAATGTTATTGAGAATTTGGGTGAGGATGACGATTTTACGTGTGTGTCGTGGTTTAGCATGGTTGAGTATGTCAATGTTGATGGAGGGATCGTGACTGGGTGTTTTGGAGATGTCAAGAAATTTCTCAAGAATAGGAAACTTGAGAAACTTGTTGCGGTTATCAAGTCTTGTACTCTGAATGCGCTGGGAGAACTCACAGTAACACTCAACGACCTTTCTAGTACGATCTTCGGTACTATTCATTACATAGTGCTTACGGGGGATAGGTTTGCAAAGGCGCTTACCGTAGGAGCGATTTTTGATACTTCATAATGTTTCTGTCTTTTCTCCTAAGCAATCAACTCATTGTTATCTTAACATTACAAAGAAAAATATGGTCAAAGTATTCCACAAGGATGGTGGGTCTTCATAGTTTGTATGCTCTGTTCTTTATGTTGCAAAGAGTATTTGTTGACTTTGGCATGTCTTAGTAACTCAAACATCTTTCTTGCAATTGTTGTATACAAATTGCTAACTTGTCAAGACTATGCTTTTATAAATATGGCAAAATATTAGTGCAACTGCAAATGCATTCATAAGAGATTTAACCAACTATATTGATAAATATTTTAACAAAAGTTGATTTAAACATTCGAAATACACATGACATAACAAGATATAGTGGTCTACTAAAACTTAAACATCTAACTTCAAAAAAAACACAACTTACGGAACAAATAACAACTTTGAAAATAAACACCAACATCAATCATCATCTATATATTTTTTCACCGCCTTTTTGACAAAATAGGAAAATATATCTCTCAAATCATCAGCAATCTTTTCTGCATGTTCCCTTATTTCATCAGTGTACCAAACCATGCCATTTACCTTTTTTGAAGACCCTCGCGTAACATTACCATGATTTCTTCAGCCATAGGTGAAATTTTCTTCAAAGACCTGTCTTCAACAACCATATAATTACCCTTATTAGTTGATACCATTTTGTTTTGAGGTATTAAGTTTGGTGAGAATCAGAGGGCGAAAGTGTGTTCCAATGGTAAATCTGGTATCAATTTAAATACTTGTTGTATCTAGGTTTGAGGGTCTAATGGTGTATCTAGGTTTGACAGTCCAATTGTGTAATTGGGTTTCAGTGACTAATCGTGTAAGGAAAACCACAATTCTTCATTTACCCGCCAATGGAACTATGAAACGTAGTAACATGTGTAAGAAACAACAATCATTGTTATATAGGGACCAAACGGGCAAAACCGGTTTTCACATCAAGGACCAACTGTGTTTTTGTGTAGAATATCAATCACACAACAATCTATGAAAAGTAACTAGATAAATCTAGAGAGAGAAAGTGGTTGGAACAAATCTAGTAAGAGAAAGAAACATGTAATAGCATAAATGTGAAATGAACCAACAACCATTTCCATGGCATGGAAAAGGGATTTATATCCTTACATGGCCGGCCATGGGCTTGGCCCGATTAGCTTAGCTAAGTTCCAAATATTAACTACGAGCTACTTAACTATATATTAGAAGTGACCGAGACTTTTTCGTATTTTTAACAATCTCCCCCTAAGGGAGGTCACTCCATTTTACAAAAACTTAAGCTTAGCCATCTTTCTCGTAGTCTTGAGCTTTTATCTTTATCTTGTGAAATGTGTAGTGATCTTTTGACTTTAGGCTTAAGCTTGTTCCTTTAGCTTGACTTGTATGTGATCTTGAGCTTCTTGAGATCATCAACCAAACATCATCTCTTTTCATCATCTTGTAATCTTTTGCCTTCTTGTGATCTTGTAACCTTCGGACCGACATGCTCATACCTTACTTTATCTTGAAATCTTGTATATTCATCTTTCTTGAAATTCTTTGACTTTAACACTTTGTAACTTTATGGAAGACGTGCAGTATGAGAGTTACAAAAGTCTTTTGAAACATGTACTTGAGCTTTCATAATTACATATGTCGGTCGGGTATGAGCATATGGTAATGACTTCGACTCATCGGGACTGATGCTTTACCACCATTGGATTGATCTGTAAATATACAGTTAGAAATAAAGCTTGTGGACGAATATGGCTTTATCATTCAACCGTGTTTGGTTAGATAAACCTTCGGTTTTGTGAGTACCAACCTGTGACCAGGTAGATTCATCTTTAAAGATGAATCTCCTTGACAGGATTTCCAGCTTGTAGTATTGAATTCTCTAATACGTAAGTATTAGATTCATCGTACTTAGCTTGTTCTCAATCCGGAATGTCTCAAAGCAGACAACACGGTATGAGTGAATTGGTAAGTTACTATCTTTCCGATTGAGTCGTCAATTTGTGTTCAACTTTCCTATGTCCAGATACCCTTGTGAGGCTTCCCATGGACAAAATATTGAAAATTGATTCAAGAAAATTAGTTGGTGTGTTAAGATGTAAAAGGTTTTATAACACACCAAAAGTTTTATCTTTTTCAAAATTCATTTGTCAATTCATAAGATGGACCGAATCGATATATAGTGTCACAAGATTGATCCATGTAGGATCTCACATGTCACCTACCAAAGAGCTTGTTTGATGTAGGGTCTAGAAGGATTTCCATCATCATTGTGAATAATTAAGTATCACTCTAATGTTTTGGCAATATCATAAGGATAATACGTAAGACTCTTAAGATATTTCTTGTTTTCACAATGTATGAATGCCAAGAATATTTTAGATTAGTGTCCTAGTGAGATTTATAGATGATCTCTTTTATGGCTCTAGACTCGATAGTGCACTTTGGTTTTAGTAATCAGAGGCTGGAGCAGACTGCCACCTTATCAATACCAACTAACTCGGAGTGAGAGAGTTGATAGAAATGTGTTTAATCTCCATTAGAAATGAAACAAGAGTCTTTTAAGAGACCTTTAGTGGCTAGGGAGGGTTGTGCATTGCATCACTGGGTCCATGATGACTATCTTCAATACGAGACAATAACTTAGTGTTTCTGATAGCATATGCGTTGACCCGGTTTCTGCCTAAGTGTATGGATGGCTTTTTTCTTTACACCCTTTATCTTTAAAATTCTTTTTCATTCTTCAACCCCTTCAATGCTTACTACGACTTCATCACTAACACCTTGTTAGGTTTGTTCCAGTGTTAGCTCTGTCTTAGTCGACATTATTCCCTTTCTCACTTTTACTCCTTTTGTATCATACCTAAGGACTTCTATTCTATCTAATGGAATATCCCTGGGTAGATCCCTC
>BQNB010028842.1:8002-46154 GCA_026074375.1 Tanacetum coccineum
CTTTTCTAGCCTTGGATCCAATCTCACTAACTTTCCCGAAGGAAACTTCACCTTTCCTCGTAAGGCTTCGCTACTTAACCATACTTTTGCGCAAGCTAAACCTCATGCCATGAAGGCAAGCTAATACTCATGCCATAAAAAAACTTAATACCAATGCGCAAGCTAAAACTCTTTCCATGAGGACAAGCTAGGCCATCCTGAAGGATACCATCACATATGCCATAAAGGAAATCTTATCAATCATACCATAAAGGCAAGCTTATCCACCATGCCATAAAGGCAAGCTTATCCACCATGCCATAAAGGCAAGCTTATCCACCATGCCATAAAGGCAAGCTAGGCCATCCCGAAGGATGCCACAACTAGAGCATTGGATCCAAGCTACTTGACCTTATCATTCTATACTCAATCATCATTCATGTACTTTTCTAATTAAGTACATTTCTATTTCCATAATTTATTGCCATTACGCAATCTCATCACATTTCATTATCTACATTTTATTGCCTTACGTCATCACATTTCATTATCCACATTTTATTGCCTTACACAATTTCATCCCATTTCATTATCTAGGACAAGATTTATATGATACTTGTCAATTTCATATCTTACATAATTCATTTTCATTCTCACAATGCCTTTATCATTTTCTCGTTGACCCTAAGTTACAACTTATTCAAGTTTTATGCCATGCATCATTTTAGTCCACTCGACTCTTCTACGCATAAACCTTACATAGGTTTATCCCATATCATACCCAATAATCTCATTGAATGCATCATACGCATTCTCATATATTTACATGATTTTAATCATGTTTTACAATTCATCTAACACATTTTATATCTTTATAGGATTCTAGCACAATGCTTTAATCCGATATACTCATCCATATTTTCCTATCGCGACTTACTCGATATTTTTCTATATAGCATGTCTCATCATCATATTAATATATTCACATTAAATTTCAAGGGAAACTCTCCTTAATATTTATATGTACAAGTTCAACATTAGACATATATTACAATTAGACCATACATTGGTTATACATCGCAATCTATTCACATTCACTTATCTCAAAGTCTAACACTTCATGTTATGACAAATTCTAATCATGCCTTATTATCAATCATAAACATATCGCACATAATAATACCTTACTATTGCATTACAATTATCATATTCTCTAGACAACATGATTTAACATACCTCAACCATTCATCTAACTAGAATGTATATAAGCATCTACTTTTAATACATAAGAAAAAAATTCCACTTAAGTAAGCTTTACATATTTAAGCATTTACACATTCACTTGCCCCCTATTCATATATTTTCATTACGACTTATATAAAATGCAATCCTATGCACTTTACTTAGCTCAATCACTTCATGAACTCAGACCATCATACGCATCATGCATCACTTAGACATATAGATAACCTACCATAGACCTTATATCACATAATCATGTATATTCGCAATTAACACTTCTCCAATAAGTGTTTTAAATTCTTAGCCACAATAAAAAAACATTTAATACATGTAAAAATACATATATCACATTGCATAATAATTCTATGTCTAAGCATCATCATAATCAAAACCGCAAGTATTAACGACCTTATAACTAAGGCATTCGCGTTCCACGCAACTTACACTTATGACATACGCATCTACGAGTGGTCTAAGTTTAGGCAGCCTATCATGGAAAGCTACTTCACTTAGACCGAAGCTTTGATACCAAGTTGAAACGCCCCTTTCCAGACTTTAAATTTGATCAAAAATTAAAAACTTTGCTCAAACGCATGTCCCAAAAATGACCTTCTGTCATTCTTTTATAAACTGACCAAAATCAATAGTCATTCACTCCTGAAAATATTTTTAGATGAAAGTAGACTTGAATACCTTTAAAATAGCAAGTGGCACGACCTCTAACGACTTACGGTTCATTTTATACAAAATAAACAAAATGACCAAAATCTAGAAGAGCACCATACGCCCTTATGCCCAAACTCAGAAGGGCGTATGGTCTGGTTCTCAGAATCTGTGAAAATAAAATTTTAGGTAGAAGGCCTTATGCCCGGCCCATAAGGGCGTATGCCCTTTACTTAGAATCTTAGAAAACCATTTAAAAATGCAGAAGGCCTTATGCTCATACACGAAAGGCCTTATGCTCCAATTTCCAAATTTTACCAAAATCCCAACTTTTTACAACATACTCTAATTTCTAGAAAATGACTTTCATGACTCGACAAAATACCAAAACTTCTAGAAATCATTAGCATAAGATATTATATCATGTTCATAAACATTTATGGTCTAAATGACCCATAAGCACATACTTTACGGGGTTTGCCAAACAACTATTTTGACCCACTTTCAAATACACCGTAACTCAAAACTCTTAGCCAACTTACATGTCTTTTGTTCCAAGACCAAGACCTGAACTTAGACACTTAAAAACCACATTTATAAATCATAATTACCAAATACATAACTTAATGACACAATGGGGGTTCAACGTTGACATGAGCTCGACATCTAGCACTAATACAATATGCATAATCCAAATACTTCCAATTACCAAGCTTTCGTTTCTATACCTTTATCAAGGCTATATCTTCATCTCATAATAGCCTACAAAATAGATAAACAACTAAACCGTAAGCAAAACGCTTAGTAAGGAATTGGATATAATATATTATCACACATAAGGTTCTAAAAGGCGCGCTATAGCGGCACCTCCATGTTACGAAATAGGCCAAGGTGTCGTCTTGAGGCGTGGCATGCAATAAAGAGCAATAAGGCATGATAAAGCGCGTTATAGTGCGCCTTTTTTTTGAAGCTTTTAAAAGATTTCATTGGGTTGTATGGGATTGGGGCTTAGTAACTCCATAACTCAATTTTAAGCCTAGTAGCTAACTAATATTGACCACTCTATAAGTATTTTTTGCCGCCTTGAGTCACGCCTTAAAAACGCTATGACGCAACACCTCACGCTAAAGCTTGAGGCATATATGCCGCCATGCCACGCTTCACGCTATTTATAACCTTGATCACACATGATATAATCAAGTGCATACATATACATCATAAACATTGAACTAACATCCACTTACTCTTTAGCACCCATAACAACTAGCCATCAATAAACTTTCAACAATGCTTCTTATCCAAAACTAACATTTCAACACATCAATTCTTAAACCATATATATACCTTGATTAGTCCCATGACTAAACCAAGAGATCTTCTTAACTAAAGCTTAACTAGCCTAGTTCAATCTCCAAATTCAAGTCTCTATATCCAAACTCTTGCACACTCAACAATCAATATACATAAACACAAGATCATTCACATATCATAACATATTATAAATAGGTTACTTACCTTGAATCTAAGCTAATTACCAAGAACACTCAAAATCATCATCATCCAATTTGCCATCCTAATGCCATAATTATCACAACATATTAACACATATAATTTATATAATAATCAAAGTGTCTAAACTCACCCATAACCATAACCAAATTCCCTCTTAATTATTATATGATCATTTTATGATCATAACCCAAAATCATTGATTTTTTCTTAATTTATTAATTTACCTTAACCCACATTCTTAAACACCTTAATTCTTGGTTAGAACCACAATTACCAAACCCCCCTAATATATGGGTATATGAACCCTAATTCTTAACCAAATTAACTAGGATTAGGGATTACTTACTTGTAGGGATTATTACTATGGCTTCTATTCTTGCACAAACACCTTTAATTTACCAAATTAATCATCAAGTGGCCTTGTCTTCCCTCTCTTTTTCCTTCCCTAGGTCGACACACACATAACACCACACATGTCTAGAAAATTATGGAAACTCTGGGGAATTATCTAGTTAGTTGGTACAAGTTTGGCCATTTGACACATATGGTCCGCCAAGTTCCTTTCCTTCATATTTGACCACATTAACATATATAACTTATTTACCACTTGACAACTTTAGTCCCTTAAGTCCATTCCATTCAATATTGCGACACGCAATATTTTCTAAAACCATTTACATATTATTTATACTTATAGTTTAACTACCGAGTTTAACTTATAAAGTCATAGTCAAACTCATTATCTAGCATTATCGTAATAAAATACCTAAAAATCTGTTTTGGGGTGTTACACTTCAGGCTCAAGTAAGAACAGTGCGAACTGATAGAGGCACAAAATTTCTGAATAAGTTTCTTCAAACATATTTTTCAAAAGAAGGCATTGAACACTAAACGTTAATTGCTTAAACACCTAAACACAATGCCGTTGTCAAAAGACGGAACCTTACTCTGGTTGAGGCTGCTCGAACAATGCTTTGTACTTCAAAATTACCAATATTCTTCTGGACTGAAGCAATTGCAACTGCATGTTTTACTCAAAATATTTCACTCGTAGTCACTTGAGATGAAAAAACACCATACCACATAATAAACAAAAGAAAACCTACTGTTAAATTCTTTCACATATTTGGATCCTTATGCTACATTGTTAGAGATGGTGAGAATCTTGACAAGATGAAAGAAAAAGGCGATGCATGTATTTTTGTAGGGTATGCTACTCAGTCAAAAGGATACAAAGTATATAATAAGAGAACATGATTGATAGTTGAGACTATACATGTCAATTGATGAATTTCCTCAGACGATATTTGAGCAAAACAGCTCAGACCTCGCACCACAATGTCATAAAATGGCACTTAAACATAGTTTAGGCCTCGCTACCCAAATTCAAGAAAATATTCCTATAGCAAACAGGACAGTAACAACGACACTTCATGAGTTGGAAATTTTATTTGGTCCGATGTTCGATGTATATTTCAATGGAGCTACTCAAGTTATGTTGAAGTCTTCCAATGTTACTACTGCTGATGCATCTGATAAACGTCAACAACCGAACGTAACTTCGTTTTCTTTACCAAGCGTTGTTGCAGATATAACTTAATCGGATATTCAAACTAAAATGGAACTTGCAACTCATGAACAAACTGTCAATGCCGATGAGAAAATTAATCAAGCACAAAATGTAATGTTTGACGAAGACAATTTTATCAATCCTTTTGGTACACTGGTACATGAAGTGGGAGAGTCATTCTCTCGCCATTTTGATCCATTAAACATGCATACATTCTACCAACGACATCCTCCTGAATACCATTAGACAAAAGACCATCCATTAGAACAAGTTCATGGAAATCCTTCATAACCAGTTAGAACAAGATGAAAACTAGACACTGATAGAGAAATGTGTATGTTTTCACTCACCGTGAGTCGAGCAGAACCAAAGAACATAAAATAAGTAATGGTTGATCATGCTTAGATAAAAGCGATGCAGGAGGAGCTTCATCAATTTAAACGACTAGATGTTTGGGAATTAGTCGACAAACCATACGGTAAAAATGTCATCAACATGAAATGGTTGTGGAAAAATAAACATGATGAAGAGAACAATGTAATCCATAACAAACCACGTCTTGTGGCTAAAGGATATCGACATGATAAAGGAATAGACTTCAAAGAATCATTTGCACCAGTTTCTCGATTTGAAGCAGTCAGGAAATTCATCGCTTATGTTGCATACAAATCATTCTCTGTATACCATATGGACGTCCAGACAGGTTTTTGCAAAGGTTCTATTGATCCAACTCTATTCATAATTAAACACGGGGAAGACATATTTTTTTGTGCAAATTTACGTTGATGATATCATTTTCGAGGCTACAAACTCAATTCTTTCCAAAATGTTTGACAAACTAATACACAGCAAGTTCGAAATGTCTATGATGGGAGAACTAATATTATTTTTAGGACTTCTGATTCACTAATCCCCACGTGGTATCTTTATTAACCAAGCAAAGTATGCTCAAGAGATACTTAAAAAGCATGGTATGACCTCATATGATAGCATTAGTACACCAACGGCTACTAAACCCCTAGATGCGGACTTAAATGGAACACCCGTAGACCAAACGAAATATCATAGCATGGTCAGGTCACGTATGTACTTAATGGCAAAGTAGACCGAACATAGTACATGAAACATGTTATTGTGCATGTTATCAAGCGAGACCAACTGAAAAGCACCTTAAGGAGGTTAAACTAGGGGTGAGCAAAATGGACCGTCGACCGGACCAGACCGGAAAACCGAACCGCGCCTGACCGAACGTATTTTGGCCCTGTACTCGGTCTATGATTTTCATTACATTGGGTCTTCAGTCCAGTCGGTCTGGTCTGGTCCGGTCTTACAAGAAACCCGGCGATTATGCCTTGTAGGACCAGACTGGATCGACCTGGACCAAACCATTTTAGTCCAGTCCTCGGTCTGGCGTTTTGGACCAATTTGGTCCTCGGTCTAGTCCAGTCTTGGCCGGTCCGGTTTGTTCCTTGGACCGTGCTCACCCCTATGTTAAACGGATATTTTGGTACCTTAAGAATACCATTCACATAGGACTCTGGTATCCGAAGGACACCGGTTTTTAACTAACTGTTTTTTCAGACTCTGATCACGCAGGTTGTCTTGATACATGAAAAAGTACTTCTGGTGGAATACAATTTCTAGGTAGTGATAAACTCGTTAGTTAGTTGTCTAAGAAGCAGGACTGCACTTCAATGTCAACAACCGAGACCGAGTATGTGTCATTACCTGCCTATTATGCTCAAGTCCTTTGGATGTGAACTCAACTAACAGATTATGGATTCCACTTTGATATAATACCAATGTATTATGACTTAAAGTTAACCATAGCCATCTTTTGCAATCTGGTACAGCACTCCCAGACCAAGTACATTAATGTTAGATATCACTTTATCAAGCAACATCTTGAAAGAGGTATTGTTGAATTATTCTTTGTTGAAACTATGACATGTTTACTAAAGCTTTGTCACAAGATAGGTTTCAATACCTTATCAGACGACTCGGTATGAGATGTTTGACTCCAGCAGAATTGGAGGTTTTAGAAAATGAATTTGCTTGTTTTGAAAAACAAAATACAAAAATATAAAACTTATAAAAACAAAATACATAAATAGAAAATCTTCAAAAAGAAAAATACAGAATCAAAAAATTTCAAAAATACCAAAAAGAATCTTCTTGACATGTCTCTTGGAGTCAATAACATCTACATACCTAAAAATGTCGATTAACATTGACACGGGTAAGTAAATAAATTTCGAGCAAGAATTTAAAAGTTTTAAAAGTCTTCTTGGTCTTGAGCTATTATAACAAAACTTTCAATGTTTTGAGCATCAAATCAGACTGCAACCCGAACCTAAATGTCACAAGAGAGTGTGCGCTTATCCAAAGAAATGGATAGAAATCTTCTTATGGTGGTTTTCAAAATTATTGAACACAAATTTTCAAGTGATTTAAATGTCAAATACTTATGGTATCTTTCAAAATCCTGTGTTCAACACTCCATTTCTCAAATATTTTATAAATGGATCAATTTTCAAAATGTCTTTTCATGTGAATCAATTTTTGAAGGGGAGCTTTTAAAACCAAAAGCATTTTAATGATTTTGGATACATCTCATAAATGTCAAATTTTATATATTCAAAACATTAAGGGGATTTCAAAATAGGGTATTATATTGTCAAATCAAACTATCTACTTTTCACTAGGAATTAAGATGCAATTTAGATTTCCATCTTCAACATATTTGTGGTGTCGTGTCATTTTTTTTAAACGTGGTGTCAAATTTTTATTAAGTGGTGTCCTACATATATTGTTAGGGGGGGGGGGGCAATCATAAAAATGTTACAACATTTATGCTTAAACATTTTTCTCCCCATGAAACTTTTTCATGTCTCAAAATTTTAATCAATTAGTATGAAAATACTAAGAGATTAGTTATTTTCATAGGGGAAGAAAATGTGATTAAAATGTGATATATAAGACTCAAGAGGTGATTAAAATGTAATTAAAATGTGATTAAAATATAATTAACTATTTCCTTTATATGCAAAACAATTTTGAATATCGATGCACATGTGTAGGAGGAGCATTTCAAAAGATTAAACTCTCAAAGTGTTTAACATTTTGATGTATTTTAAACACTTTGATTATTTTCAATGGTTTTATGGTTTTGATCACTATACCCAACAACCAATTAACTCATGAATTTTATGAAGTCATAAGGTGGTTAAGGTTAGGTATTAGTCTTATGATCCAACTAGAACCAGAGGGATCTACCCATGGACATTCCATAGTTAGATTAGAAGTCCTTAGGTATGATTTGGAGATGAATGAGAAAAGGGAATTGATGCGATCGTAATTAGCCTTTTACACGAAGTTTTACAACACCCTAGGCAGAGCACCTAATCGTTGTAGTAGTAGTATAGGCAAGACTCGGGGGGTTGTTATCGTTCACTTAGGGATTAGATTGGGAAGGCTTGATCACAGTCTAACAGAATTATAAAGGCTGAGGGAAGATTATTTTTGTATTTTTGTGTTTTATGAAAGCAAATAAAATCATATATTTAATAGGTGGTTTGGTTTTAGCTATTAAACTAAATATAAATCTACATTACTGGTGATAACAATATAATAAAAGACTAGGTTTATTTAATCATGTATTTCTCCCTAGATTGCTTCTCCTAGTGTTGTTGCCTTGTCACACTTGTGATGATCTATGTAATTATTTCCTAAGTCATGAACGAATTACACGAACCCGCCGTCTACTTAGTATTCCATTAAGACAATGCACAAGTAAGGTAGTATGAAGACTATTACAAGGCCCCCAAGGGTATACTAAGTCCATGTGAAATATATTAAGAGTGGATCAACCATATTAAGGGGCAAGGTAGTATGAAGATTGTTACCCGATGGTATCCTTTCTACACAATCATGTTTTCCTAGACATATCAACAGCGATGCAGACAAAAGCTGGTTTTCTAAGACCTAACATGCACATCCATCACAAGAAGCAACACCACTAAGATCCTACTTATAGGTTTCAATACAAATCATATATAAAACCAACAGAGGAGGTTTGCGAAGCATTTTATAGGAAAGTAAGAACATAGATGAATTAAATAACACATAGACATATTGAATAATTAAATAAACCTTACTTGATTAAAACATGAGTTGGAGGAAGTAAAATAGGGTTTTTAGGCCCTAAAATCATCCCTAACAGCTGCTAAACGAACTAGGTTTTGTACCCTCTTTTTATTCTAAAGTTACACACTCAAAATCCTAAATTCGGGTTTGTATATATAGGAAAAACGCTTTGACGGCGTTGTGTTTTAGTCGTGACTCCATCATGAAAGAGAATATTCTAGATAATGGGCTGGGTCGTGATCTCTGACGCCGTGGTGGAAAGTGTGACACCGTCGTAGGATGCGTTGTGACGGCATCACGTAGAAACTGTGACGCCATCTCCAGCTGCTGAGAACATAATCTTAAGAAATGTTGGTGTAGGTCTGTAGTCTTGTCCGTTTCTTCTCCAAATGAGCCCAAGTCATGCGTAATTCTTCCAAATGCCCTCCAAATGAGAGATACCTAAAAAGAAACGATTAAGTACCTATTTTGGGCATAAATGCATGATTTAGGGGGTTAAATGACCATGAAAAAGTGTATAAAATGACACTTCGTCAAATACCCCTACACTTGGGATTTTCTTGTCCTCAAGCAAATGGGCTTTTCTACCTAGACAATAAAAATATGAGGGGTCATTTTACCTACTCTTTAAAAGTATTTTACAACACAACCTTCTAGACCTCGTATTTATTGCACGGAAAGTATTACTAAGCCCCCTTACATAAGGGTTTGGATTCTCATCTTTCACTTGGGTTATAATAAATTATAACGTACTATGGAAACAAAAATCAAACATCATTTACCTGTCATAGCATATATATTACCATAGGCTTGGTAAAGGATCAAACCTCCATTGCTAGGTGCAAGCATTATTCATTACTATCTAAGAGGTCTTTTTAAAGGGTTGTGGGGTGTAGGTGTAAGATAACATATAATGGAAACAGAAACGGATGGGATACATTTGGGTGGGTTTGGGTGAATTTGGAGTGGAAGGGTTAGCTAATTATTTACATGAATACACTTTGGTTTGGTTGCTAAGCCAATACTCGAACGAAGATCTACAAACTCTACACAACTCTACATTAATCTCATTCTTTTTCTTTTCTATTTTTTAATAACATAATACATCACAACATGGGGTTTATAATACGTACCCCTACACTTGAGCTTTTACATGCTCGATATTTACAATCTATCTAATGACCCGATTTAAGGTGGGTCAGAATATCATGGAGATCATCTAAAAACATATAGGGATATTGACTTAACTTTTTTTCCCTATTCTTCTACGAAATAAATAATACCATGAACCTTAATCGTCCCAACACTGTATTTACAAGGATAAGGGCTTAGCAACTATGTACTCAATAATTAACTTTGGTTAAACACAATAATGTACTAAAAGTGAGTACATACAAGGTAGGCTAAGGCTTTTTGGGTGTAACGATTGGTTTAAGGGTGACAATGCTCTTCATTAATAATCTGGAATCCACCAGAAAATTACGAGAACCGTGAAAAAGGATAGGCTCGGAGGGTTGTACTAGGGGTATCCTGCACTAATAATGAGTGCATGGCAAGGGTGTGGGATAGTTATATGATCGGTGTGACCATCATAACAATTACAGGTTTAAAACATGGGTTAATCCTAATGCCTCTTATCAAGCAAATCCTAATACTTACTATGCGGTCTCGGGATGCATCACAAAAACAAGTTCTAGAATTTAATATGCTACCGATACACTCATATAATTTAATACCGATCTCAATGCTCCAGAAAAGGTGACGAAGACCACACGTACACATCCGTAACGACGAAATAGACACATGTGACTGCTCACTCCTTAACTCGAGAAAGCTAAAGGTATAAACTATCTTGGGTATCAATAATAGATACCCGAATTCCTAAAGATCTAAAGGCGAACCTCACATTTTTGGGGTGGAATTCTGAGGGTTATTGTGCTAGTCATATAAATTCCTATCCATGAGACGCTATTAATACTTGGTTTTCGTCGGTATGTGTCATAAAAAAATTTAAATTTGGGTAAAAATTACCTCTTATGCTATGTTTCGATATATTTTAAGGACAAAGCAAATAGCAAATGAAAGAATAGTTTCTAAGGCTTATTTCCCCCTACACTTAAGTTGAACATTGTCCCTAATGTTCTATAGAAGTACCCATAAAAACGAATAAAGGGAAAAGGAAACAAGGAAAAGAAACTAGTACTCCCCTGGTTTGCTCAATAATGGAGAAGAAACATGCGATAACTGGTTAAATCGTCCTCCAAGAATCATCCAATGAAACTTCCTAAGAACTTCCAAGCTTCTTCTCATCAAATATAACCTGTAATCAAAGACAAAGACAACTACACCAAGCATAAAATGTGCGATAAACCAATATACAATGTGAATTTAGGGTTTGACTCGATAAAGCAGTAAAGATAGGATGAGAGAATTGTTAAACTCATTAGGTTTTGCAGGTTTATAACAGAAGAATACATATATTAAATGTTATGCAAGTTTTATTTTCAAAAATAATTAAAAACTTTAAGTTTTTTGGACCTGGGCGTTTGACGCCGTCAGGGTTTTTGTGACCCCATCACAGGTATCGTGGTGACGGCGTCGCGTGTTAATCGTGACGCCGTCTCCACAGTCTGTGAAAACAAAATTTTTGTTTTTGATGAAAAATTTCCTGCACTTGATTCCATAAGTTAATTCCTGTATAAATGGTTGCATAAAACCTGAGATTTAATAATTCAATCATATGACTTGAAACTGATGTGAATTAATCTAAACAATTCATTTAACATGTTTGAATTTGGCTTAAAAGTCGGATAAATTCCCCAACACTTATTGTTTGTAAAATACCTTTGATAGAAATTAAGACGAGGTTAAAGACAAGAAAAGCATGATTACAAGATAGTTCAAACATAATAAAACAAACTATGAAGAATTAAAACACACAAGACACTCCTAATTTACAGGAAAAGTAAATTGGGTTGTCTCCCAAGAAGCGCTTTTCTTTATTAACGAGTCTTGTAGCTAGACTTGAAGTCCTATTACTCCTTAAGCTTGATGATACTTATGTGGTTAGTTTTGAGTTTTTCAATTGTTTCCCTATCTATTTTATAAGTGCGTCCAAGGTTCATGCAAGCTTTGTAATATCCCTTTCTCTTTTCAAGGAGATGCTTAAATCCCATTTTTCTAACCTTCAATCTATCCACGAAGAATGCTTCAAACTTATCCTTTTCAAAGGGGGATACCAAATCTAATTCTTTTGTCCTTTGGGGCATTCTAAACACAACCTCATCGTCTTTTTGGGCAAACCTAATCAATCCAAAGGACTCATCATAAGTGAGCTTAGATGTACGCATAAAAGGTTTTCCCAAGACTACTTCACTTAATCCGCTATCAATGATGCTTCCCAAATCTTCTAGAATCATAAAGTCCACAACATAAAAGAAGCATCCAATAAATATATGCATGTTTTTGGCTCTTCCAACGAAGTTGTAAAACTTGTATGGTTGGTATGGGTTCCTACGCACTTGAAAGGGGTTTTCTGTTATTTTGTTGTAATAAGCACGATACATGATGTTAACAAGAGATTGTAGATCCATGTATGCATGACCCATGTAAACGATGCCAATTATACAAGGAATGTTTAAACTCCAAGGGTCGCCTCTCCTAATCTTAGGCTCTAGGGTCGAGAAAGGGGGTTGGGGTTCTCTTAATAGTTCCTTATGGTAAGCTAGTTCTTTCTTAGTAGGAAACCTATTTTTGAACAATTCTTCCTCAAAATTGTTTCTTCATTGCGTTCTTAATTCAAGTTCCTTGATTCTCTTCTTAGGGAAGAAAATCCCAAAGTCGAAAGATTGGTTGGTCATTTCATTAATGGTTTTGAAAAGGAGAGAATCAATAGTTTGCTTCATTGTTAATAGCTTGTTTATTCGGGCTATGAACTTAGTGTGAGTAGTGTGAATGGATTCTTAGGGAGCGGATTCTAAGGTCGATGATGGATTTGCGTTCTCCATGATGAAGAATGGAACAGTTAATGGAAATTACGAACAAGCACACAAAGAAAAGATAGACTATGAGAAAGCTAATATGCGGAAATTAAAGTCTCACTTGAAATGATTCAAGCAAGTAGAACTAAGCTAAACTATGATCAATACCTAACTATTCCCCAGGCGGTGGCGCCAAAAACATGATGCGGTCGTCGTTAGACATCTACACGAAGTTTTACAACTCCTTAGGCAGAGCACCTAATCGTTGTAGTAGTAGTATAAGCAAGACTCGGGGGGTTGTTATCGTTCACTCGGGGAATAGGTTGGGAAGGCTTGATCATGGTCTAACAGAATTCTAAAGGTTGAGGGAAGATTCTTTTTATGTTTTTATGTTTTATGAAAGCAGGTAAAATCATATATTTGAGAGGTGGTTTGGTTTTAACTATTAAACTAAATATAAATCTACACTACTAGTGATAACAATATAATAAAAGATTGTGTTTATTTAATCACGTATTACTCTTTAGATTGCTTCTCCTAGTGTTGTTGGCTTGTCACACTTGTGATGATCTATGTAATTATTTCCTAAGTCATAAACGAATTACATTAACCCGCCGTCTACTTAGTATTCCATTAAGGCAATGCAAAAGTAAGGTAGTATGAAGACTATTACAAGGCCCCCAAGGGTATACTAAGTGCATGTGAAATATATTAAGAGTGGATCAACCATATTAGGGGCAAGGTAGTATGATGACTGTTACCCGATGGTATCCTTTCTACACAATCATGTTTTCCTAGACATATCAACAGCAATGCAGACAAAAGCTAGTTTTCTAAGACCTAACATGCACATCCATCACAAGAAGCAACACCACTAAGATCTACATTCTAGGTTTCATACAATCATAAATAATTACAATAGGAGGTTTAGCCTAGCATGTTATAGATAAAGTAAGAACATAGATGAATCAAACAACACATAGACATATTGAATGATTAAATAAACCTTACTTGATTAAAACATGAGCTGAAGGAAGTACAATAGAGTTTTTAGGCCCTAAAATCATACCTAATAGCTGCTAAACGAACTAGGGTTCGAACCCTCTTTTTATTCTAATGTTACACACTCAAAACCCTAAATTCGGGTTTGTATATATAGGAAAAACGCTTTGACGGCATCGCGTTTTAGTCGTGACGCCATTATGAAAGAGAATATTCTAGATAATGGGTTGGGTCGTGATCTCTGACGTCATCATGGAAAGTGTGACGCCGTCGTGGGATGCATTGTGACGGCGTCACGTAGAAACTGTAATGCCGTCTCTAGCTGCTGAGAACATAATCTTGAGAAATGTTGGTGTAGGTCCGTAGTCTTGTCCATTTCTTCTCCAAATGTGCCCAAGTTACGTGCAATTCTTCCAAATGCCCTCCCAATGAGAAATACATGAAAAGGAATGATTAAGTACCTATTTTGGGCATAAATGCACAATTTAGGGGGTTAAATGACCCTGAAAAAGTGTATAAAATAACACCTCATCACGAAGAATTTTAACTAAGACATGAGTTATCACCAGAACAATCACAACATGGTGATAGTAATGACGTCTTGGTAAACATTGAAGGGGTAGAAGAATGAAAAAGAAATGTAAGGATAAAGGGTGTAAAGAAATAAGCCCTTCATACACTTTATGCAAAAGCTGGGTCAATACATAATCTATCAGAATCACAAAGATGATGTTTGGTATCAAAGAAAGTGTGGAAAACTAGAAGGGGGGTTGAATAGTTTACCACTTTTTTAATTTGATGTATAGTTTGTTTATAAAAACTTAGATTCAACTTTATGTGATCTCAATATGTGCACAATATGAACAATATAAGTAAGTAAATAAACTATAAATAAGTATGCAAGACAAGAGATAAGAGTTAGAAAGATCAAACCACAACACAAGGATTTATAGTGGTTCGGTAACGAAGCACCTCTTTGCCCTACTCCACTCCCCGAGCATCAAACTCGAGAGTTCTCTTCACTACATCAACAAAATCCCTTTAGGCGGAGAAAATCGTACACAACTAAGCTTACACCGATTTCTGACTCTAAGCCAAATTTCCAGTTCTAATCCTAGTTAGAACCAATCTATCACAACTTTTGTATTTTGAGGACTAAAATACTAACCGCACTACTTCACAACAATTCACTACTTCACTTCACTACACAACTTCTCTTCACTTCACTACTTCACTTCACTTCACAACTTCACTATGCTTCACAACTTCACTACGCTTCACAACTTCACTACGCTTCACAACTTCACTACGCTTTACAACTTCACTTCACCTAGACACTACTACAATCACATCAATCTAACACTACTTACTATGATCACCATGATCTAACGATACTTTCAATGATCACCACAATCTACCTAATACACATAACTACAATACACACCTTCATAATATACACAAATGATTTACAAGATATGATACAACTTCTCAATAATAAAAGCAAAACTACAATACTTCTTGACTTGATGATAAGAATTCTTCTTCTCTTGAACGTGAAGAATTAAGCTTGAATCACTTGGAAACAAAAACTTAAGATTAAATGATCAAAGGATTGTAGGTGATGTATGGACTGATTTTAGACAGAAAAGAATAAGTGCAAAAGGTAAGAAAATCAATACGAAACAGTCCAGTATTTATAGGCAAGCTGGAGAGCATTTTTGTCTGGCTTCCCCCTTAGCTCTATGGCCAGCTCCCTTATCACTAAGGGGTCCGCCCTTGTATTTAAGGGGGCCGCCCAGGCTTAGACGCTCTCTTTTTTGTCTTTTCCAGGAGAGGTGTTTTTTGGAACATTTCTAGCCGTTTTAGATAGAAAATTTGAATTCAAAATATTTATTTTGAATAAAACATTTCTTTTAAATGTAGAAAATATTTTGTAAAAGTTATAAAAATGTTTGTAACATTTTATAAAAAATATAAGGTTGAATAAAAATTCCTTTGTCATAAAATGCATTAAGCGTTTATTTATTCATAACTTTAAGTGATTAAATTTTTGAAATGAAAATTTACTACTAATTACTTGTTTACGTTTAATTTTACATTAAGCATTTTTATATTTTGTGATTATCAAAACGTAGTGAGATCGAAAAATATTAATAACGTTTTTAGGCATTATTTCTATCAACAATCTCCCCTTTTTTGATGATTACAAAATCTAAACTCATTAAATGCAAAATTATTTTTAAACAAGTATTTAGTGAGTTTTATTTCCATTTCTCCCCTTTTTGTAGAATCAAAAAGGCTTCGTCGATGATTGCATGTAGAGTCAACGGTATAAACGCTCCCCCTTGATTGTGTGATCCCCCTCATTCGAGGGCACCAAGGAATCGAGCTATGGTACCTTTGCTACAGAAACAAGTTAGAAGAACAAGACAACCATATTATAACATATAGCAAATAAGGAAGAAAAATACTAGAGCATGTTGATAATGTTTGACAAGTATCAAGGAATTTGTGTAAACCAATAAACACAAATATATATATCAACTAGACTCATCATAGATATAAGTCATTCAACCAACTAAATATTTTAAAGACAAGCAAGTGCAACCTTAAAAACATAAGACTAAAAACCATTCATTACACATAAAAATTATGTATAAGACACAATCATGCATACATCAAATTGAAATAATATGCTTGAATCATACTAATACAACATACATAAAGGTAAACTACAAAGCTCCTAATATTCCTAGAATTCCATAGGACTTGCTTGCAAAAGGTTTGGTTGATAATTATTTAAAACATAAGTGACTAAACATAGAGTATGTTTAGTTTGGAGAAAGTGATGGTGGTGGTGGCGAACTTGGTGGTGGTAGTTGTGAGAGCATGTGTTGAATATAGGAGAACATATATTAAAGTTCTTCACTTAAGCTAATGATAAGTCTATGGTTGTGGATGCAACACAAGCATGTTGCTCCATGTGCTTCAAGTAGATTCCAAGAAATAGGATGACCAAAAAGAGGTGGTGAGGGTATTGAAGGTGATGGAGTATTAAATTAGATATCAAGTAGAGTAATTGGTGAAAGGGTGAGAGTGATGTCCATTGATCCACTTGCTTGAGTTGGAGGTAGAAGATGTACTCTTGGAGGAGGAGATGTTGGTGAGTTCAAGTAACCATTGATTGATGGTGATGTGGAAGAGGTTGGTGATTTAGGTATGTAATCAATGGAGGATGAAGAAGTATCTTTAGTTGATGGTATTTTTGAAGGTGCATTTGGAGCACTAGGTGATGAGAGTTGATGTTTGGGTGATGTGGTTTTTGTGTCATCTTGAGTTAGATCTATAAACATTTGTTTTGGTGGAATGATGTTGATTTTTGGTCTTTAGGAAGGTTTGGAAATGGAAGCTTTAGTGGATGCCATGGAGGTTTATGGTGATTGAAAATGGATGAGGAAGATTATGAAGTGATGATAAACATTTGGAGGGGATTTATTGGAAGAAAATATTTTGGAAATGGAATGGATTTGAATTAGTTTAAGGATTTCCAAATGTGTTCGAGTTTTCTGAGTAAGGGTAGCTGAGGCTAGATAAAAGAGAGTTAAAAAGCAGTAAAACCCGTGATCTGGGTGGCCGGCTCCCTTATTTATAGTGTCGCCCCCCTTATTGATAAGGGGACCGCCATTATGAGCTAAGGGGGCCGCCCATCTGTTACTTTTCAGATGACCAAAATTTTTATTTTTGCTAAAATTTTGTAAGAACAGTTTTGTTTTGGTGATCAATGTGCAGCAAGTCCTATGTGAACATATATATGCATGGAACAAATATAGTGTATATGCATGCAACTAGTTGATATGTATTAGACAAAGATGCATAAATATAAGGATCATACTAATAATACATCATGATTAGTGTAGGTCCTTATAAACAGGATCTGAATGAGCCTTGAACGACTGATAGTCCTTTGAATAAATCCAAAGATCCTATAAGAGACAATGACTATGAATATAAATATTGACGCGGAATATCAATATCTATACCAAGATGAACACAAGAACAATATACTAAACTTGCTATTACTATTACTATTTAATTATGAATTCTCAATCAACTCATATGTTTACAATACTATTCTATGTTCCTTTTATAGACTTAAGGAACCCTAAACGCGTTAAGATCAGCATATACTAACGACGCTTAAAACGTCCTTAGCAACACTCACATTCAATTATGTTAAAACTACGAATGTTCTGAGATCAATTTTCCAAAAACTATTTCTCAGTAGCATGTGTTTTATATGTATCTCTTGCGCTACATAAATCATCCCTTTCTGGAGATTCAAGACTACCGTTAAACCATGGAGAGATATGGATCCTACACTCAGTCCATATAGTTATAAACATATAGATTCTGTTATAGAATATAATACAAAATATACCAAATTAATCAAAGAATCATCTGCATTACCCTTTTGTTTGCTGCCACACAATTATCTTGATTAATATTGAGAGGCGCCAAGAGAGATCTATCATTCTGCACATCAAGTGGAGAAACAAATTATTTGTTGAATACAAGTGTTTGTGAATGCTCGCTCACAGCACTTCCAATAATAGCCTTTATATACTACCATATTCCATAATCGTTTGACTTATATATTAAAAGTAGATATCCACACTATACCAAAACTGTTGTAAATCTCAAGTCTAAGATACTTAACTAACCATTTTTTCAATATTCCTACTCATGACTAAGGATCCAAAAGTAAATATTCGAAAGGTTGGGGAGTTCCCAATAGCATCCTTTGGTAAAATAACATATGAGTTTGGCGGGAGCCATCCATATATTCAAGAAGATATAACCGAATACCACATTTGTCTTTTGTAACACATATTCCTATACTGTAAATCGACAAAGGGATCATATTTAGAACAATTAAATTATCAAGGATTAAACATGCAAAAATAGGATAACAATTATTATCAGTATGAATAAACAAATACCCACGTATCTTTCATTTATCAGACAGCAAAAATTGTCTACAATCCCAATTATATTCAATACTAAAACAGATATGCATGAAACTAATTAGCAAGTTGAAGCCCAATGTATCTAACATTCTTAAACTTTTCTTTAGAAGATAGCTAAATAGTTTTATACCGAGTAAACTTTTCCGAATACTTGGTTCCAATTCACAAATTTGTAAAAGAATTTAAAACGTATTGCGAGTGGTCGTATGTATATTTGCATACTATTGTCAAAGAATCATAGTATAGAAATGTTAAAAATTCCTTTTATCTATAATGGTATTTGAGAAGTCTAACAAACTATACTTATCTTCAGACATTCACATCTTTACAGTTTCTTAAAATGATATTAGTATTCTCTATTCTTTAATGTGTATTGTAAATAATACCTTGGTTAAGCATAACCCAGTTAGCTAATACATTAAAGCTGAAATATCCAACTAACTAGAATGATTACCCCTAGCAATCTGTGTGTACACAAACAACAGTATGCCTTATATAATTCGTAAACTTTTGTTTTAACAATCATCTAAATCACTCTCAATTAGATGTTATTGTTGTCAGTCATCTAAATACTCTCAATTAGATACTATTGTTGTTAGCTCATCTTGCTCTCGTACAAAAGTAACAACCAGTCTCACACACAATATAATATATACATGATGAATCCTTAGTTAAAAGCACAAGGTTTCCATCCATGTATTAAATTATCTCAAGTGAAATATATCATTTAAGTATTGCTCCAAATGATGTATTGCACATTGAGTTGGACTTAATTTCCTTCCGGCATTCATTAAACATTCAATTCCAAGGTCGTTTGTTTTTATTTTCTAAATTTCCAAGTGAAGTTTCATTCCAACCTCAAGGATTAACATCTATCTTAGATGGAATGATACCTTCAATATGTTACAAAACATATGAATTTTAAGGAAAAATAGTGCTCCCACTTGATGTCAGATGTACGTAGGAGTTATCTTAATTTAATCAAAAATCATATTGTAATTAAACTTAAGATCTCAGCCTAGATGCATGATCCATCCACACTTGAGATTCCATTATCTTGTATAGTTTATAAAGATTATTTTAAACTCGTAACCCTTTTTGATTTCACCATCCTCGCATAGATAATCATAAAGGAAAGAGTCATAAACCTTAATTGTCATATTGCAAATATAGACTCATAACCCTTTTGATTACACATCGTCCTCGCAAGGTAATCATTAATGAAAGAGTTATGATCCTTAATTCACAATATGTCAGATTCAAAAAAACCTGTACTACAATTAGTTATCTTTATATAATTAATGCGTGTAGAAAAGAAATATTTAATCATAGTCAATTGCTTGAGTAAGATTAAAAACTCTTGTCGCCCGTCAAGCTTAATGTTATACAATTTTGTCGTTATGAAATCCTTTCTTCAAAATAACCTCATTATAACCTTTCAATTTAACTGTTTGGTAAAAGATCAATCAAGCTCTCAACATTGATTTGTCTTTTAAGGACTGCATCTTTTCATTCATAGTTCTAAGATATTTATTAGATACAAGATGTGATAATTCATTTTATTAGTTAGCAGGTTTATCATGACCCTCTAACTTATATTCTTCAGCATTGATATAAAATATCACTCCATTGATGAGGCATCCTTACGGATTTATGAATGAGAGTTACATTATACTTTGGTTTGACATTTTCATGTTTTTAACCTTAGTATGACATCAACAAGTGAATTCAGAAGGTTATGTATTTGTTCTTGAATCTTTTCAAGATCTATAGAGGCTCTCACTTACTTTTGTAATAAGAGATACTTCTCTAAATACTAAGTATTTAAGCAACAATAAATTATTCTTAATTGGGACAACAAAATACATTTTACAGTTCTCATCTCTAGCTTGTTAATAATATGCTTCATAAGATATTAACATTTTTAGAACTTTAATCAAGACTTAATGGGACTCATCCCTAATCTATAAATAGATAATGTCTTGAATACCTTCTAGGTTTGACCTATATTGAGTGTATCCATGACACACGCAAATTTCTAACCTTGATAGATTTTAGAGGTAGAGGAATCAAAAATCAAACAATATGAATATAGTTTGTTTAAACACGTTAGACATACCATAATAATGTGGTATTCTATGAGTATTGGAATTGTAAGACTACATTAGAATTCCTTAGATAACTTAATTCTCTTTGGATCAAATACTTGTCAACTGGGTCGAGCCAAATTGAATACTTAGTATTTCAAAACCAAGTGCATGCTATAACGTATATTTCTTTGAATAGTACAATAACTCTATGTTCATGTGTTTCAAGAAAATAAAACATATCAAGTATACGTTAGAAGTCTTTGAATAATTCAAGGACATCATGTTTATGTGTTAACAAGAAGACACAACAATTTTCTACTTACTTTATTTATGAGTCATTGATAAATTCAAGGACTTTATATTTATGTCTTAACCAGAAAACATAATTATAGTAAATAAAGTAGTTATGAACGCAAACTCTTGAGTTCAATAGTAATTTCAAGTTAATTTCATACTTCATAATTATGATTATATAATTTAACCATAATTATATTGACTAAAACATGTAGTCAAAATGTTGAAGTAGCTTTACATTATATCTTGACATTTAAATGTAATAGGGGAACAAACATCTTGTGTGTTGAAGTCCTAGTAGAATTATTAGCTTTCTTACTTTGCGGTCAAAAGAAACCAATAATCATATTGTTATATGTTACTCATTGCACACACTTAAGATTTCTCCCACTTGTGTACGGCACAACATTATTTAATGTTGACAAACAATACGACAAGCGCTCGATTGTGTAAACAATATGATAATGTCTTAGATATTACAAGTAGATTTCGAACCATACTGTGTAATAAGGAATTATGGATTATTATTCTATAGATAACGTTTCGGAAAGCAACATTAGAAAGGCAACGTGTTATCTAATAAAATAAAATGCAATCTTCCTTTAAGGAATGGTCGTTCATATTTGGAAAGTAATGAATTATTTCAAAGCAAGCTAGAAATAATATGAGCAACTAACAAGGAATATATCTTGTAGCTCCCACTGAATTTGACAACATCACATGAATGTCTTTTTAGTAATAAAACGTAAAGCTCCCACTGGATTTGTCAATATTGTAAGTGTTACATCATCGGTAGAAAGCAAATAGCGATTTATTTACTTTCCTACTCTCTTAGAATGCCTACAAGTAGCAATGTAGTCAGGTATTGAACAAAGTATATGAAGTTCTACTTTATGTAGATGACGGACTAGCCATCCATACTTTCATTAACTTGAACATTTTAGTATGCAATTCCTCCTTAATCGATCTGCCTAAAGGGTTTTTAGCAATATAAAGAATGAAGTGAGTCCAAGAAAAAATACATAGAAAACTTGCTAGTAATTTTCTTTACTCGTTGCGGTTTATTGAGAATTCCTCTTATTACCATTTAAAACTCATACATCGTCTTGACAAGTGCAAGATGTCATTTTTTTGGTAGCTATAGGCAAAATGTTCTCTAGTTACACAAAATATTTTATCTTTCAATTATTTCATAACCGAAAAGGGTAATGAAAAGTAAGTTTAAATGTAATGAGAAAATTTCAATTATAATCCTATCTTATTTTTGTCAAGCAAGGAGAAGAGATAGGAGCAAGTCTCACTCTTCTTACTAGGAAAAGAGACTATGTTTGTCTTTTTAAGAAAATAAACTTTCGTTTACGAATTATGTTGCAATAACACAATTAATCAGAACATAGAAAGTTCAATTTTAGTATTTTCGATAATTAAATTCTTAAAAGAATTAACTACCCAATTAATTACTAATAAGACTAAGATTCAACTTCACCTCCCACTTACTACCGGAGGTCTGACCAGCATGTAAACAAGTAGGGCAAGAGGTAAGTGGCGTGCGTTAATTGCATTAAAATGCAACTCTTAGATTTATGAGACACATGACATTAGTAACACCTATATTAATGTCATGTACATGTTTTGTCTCATTTTATGCCTCGGGTCCAAGGTCTGACCAAGCATACTCGATTTAAGTCAACCAAAAAAGAACTTGCAAAATTGACACAGATCTGACCTATGAAAAAATTCGTCATGGGTTGGAATGACCCTAAGGTCTAACCAAAGAGGTCAAGCCAAATGCACGTGTTCTTAGTTTAGTTGGCATAGACTTAAAATTTCACATAGGGGTATACACATAAGTTTATAAAAACATGTGTCAAAAAGGTGTACAAAGAAGCATGCTTTGTAACATAAGTTAAGAAAAATGATTTGTTAACTTAGTTTTTAGGTGTGCTAATATCGCAGGAAACAGTACAAATTGACCAAAACCTATATTGTACTTCTGCATGTGTCCGAAGACACAAGTTCTTTCAATAATTACCTCATATGCCGAAGCATGTAGTGGCGCGAGAAAAGATTAAAGGTCACTTTAACCCTAGAAGTCTACTAAAGTTATGATAAGAACCCACACTTATGTGATATGCCTTGCAAGTCATGTTACAGTAACGATTCATCATATAATAAAAGCACAAAAACATTAAATTTACATGAAAACAAGTTTCATAGTTTAATGTCTGTATTACTTTGTCCAAAAATAATTTTTACAAATAACACATAGCAGATCACTAGGAGTTAATAATTATATGTGTAATTTAACAGACAAAATTAAATCAATTTACAAGTTTAACTTATCGCCGGATTCTTTGAATATATTTTCCACACCTCGATAAATGTTACAAGAACCATGATTTAATCAAAAAAAACGTTTCACTTTAAGTATTAATCCGTTTATGATTTCAAAAATTCTTTTGCATATAGTATCAAGTCACATGGAATATAACATATAATCACATAAACAGACAGTTAGAAGGGATGAGGTGAAGACAGACTTTATATCGAAAGCAGTAAATCATATAATACTTTGAGTTCTCAAAACGAGTCTTCCCCAAACGGAGAACCAAAAGACTCTCACTAGGTTTTCAGCTCAGTACCTAGATCGCCACATGCATCATATATTATGATTGCGTGAGTCTTAAGGCCGAAAAAAAAGAAAAGAATAGAAAAACAAAACCTTAATTAACTTTTAATTTTAGATCTATTCGTTTTCAATCTTTATTAACTAGTAATAATTATCAAGATTCTAGGTTTTATTTATTATTTATGGCAAAAATTACATATAATTGCCATAATTTTCGGTCAAAACAATAAATAAAAGAATTTTCTAAGCGAATCTAGCATTTTTTATTAAGTGTGTAACCCATAACACCAAACAAGGTTGGCTCGTGATGCACTGTTGGGATTTAACAACTAGGTAAACCATTTACTACATGTACGCAGTGGATAGATCTAGTTTGATATCAAGAATTAAAACACATATTAAAATAAGAAACACTAAGTGTTTAAATTATCACCTCTATGGTTGCATACACAACACATCAAACAAGTACATAACAATGCTAGTCGTAACTTCACGAGCTCCAAACACCAATAGTGTATGCTTCTTTTACTTGAACCGAAAACCAAACAACCCTTGTATGTAGAACCGAAAATCAGGAAACCCTAATTAGGGTTTTACAGAATTCGGTTGAAGGAAAAACCAAAAACCAAAAACCCTAATTAGGGTTCTTGTAGTCTTCGAGCTAGGAAGATAGTAAACCAAAAAAACCCTTCAATGGGTTTATAGATAATCAAACTAGTGGAGATCAAACTGCACCGTAAACCCTTTAGCGTTTGTTATCGAAAATCACATAAAGTGAAAAAGAACCGAAAACCCTAAGATGGGTTCTTTATGTTGTCAAACTAAGGGAGAGCAGAGAAACCGAAAACCCTAGATGGGTTTGATACTGATGTCAAACAAGGAGAAGTAAGAACCAAAAATCCTAGATTGGATTTTAGGTTAGATCGGTTTTAGAGAAAAGGGGAGAGCACCGAAATTCTTATTAGGTGACTTTAGATTTTGTATATCATTTTTTATGAGGCTAGGGGTAGGTGTTTATATAGGCACCAAACCCTAGATTTAGATAAACTAGGAAACCTCTAATTCTCTCCTTATCACAATATTTTTTCCTTAATTATAAAATTGATCTCAAAACCACATTCTAGAAGCTCTATGGCCGGCCTCCAATAGGACACCCATAGTGTTTGGGTTTGTCAATTTTAGTCCCTTCGGTTCATATTTAAATAATTGTTAAGTTAGTTATAAATCATAACGGTAACTAACGGTTATTTAAAACTATTACGTGAAGCATATTAAACCTTTAATGATAAGTAAATATATATTAAATGTTTAATAAATGTACCCTTCGTGTCTTAACGTGTGTGCCCCCAATAGGCTCACGTATTTCCGGTCGTATAACATGCGTATCCGGCTCCCACTCTCCAACAGGTAGTAGGTCTGAAAAGTGTGTTCTTGTTGGATATTCATATTTTTTTAAAAGTGTTGATAAAATATAATGCCTAAAAACATTACTAATATTTTTCACATCTTTACGTTTTGATAATCACAAAATATAAAAATGTTCAATGTAAAATTAAACGTAAACAAGTAATTAGTAGTAAATTTTCATTTCGAAATTTATATCACTTCAAGGTATGAATAAATAAATGCTTAATGCATTTTATGATCAAAGGAAATTTTTATTCAACCTCACACTTTTATAAAATGTTGTAAACATTTTTATAAATATTACAAAACATTTTCTACAATTAAAAGAAATGTTTTATTCAAAATAAACATTTTGAAATTCAAATTTTCGGACCTAAAACGGCTAGAAAAGTTTCAGAAAATTCCCCCTACACAAAAGACAAACTGGGGAGCCCCTAGTCTAGGGCGGCCCCCTTAAATACACGGGCGGCCCCCTTAATTTTAAGGGGACCGCCCACCTATTTAAGGGGACCGCCCATAGACTGACGCTCCTCTAGTTTGTCCTATAAATACTGGACTTTTCCCCACTATTTTCTCACCTTTTGCACTCATTCTTTCTGTTCTAAAATAGCCCACACATCTCACTAAAATCCTTTGATCATTTAATCATAAAGCTTTGTTTCCAAGTGATCCAAGCTCAATTCCTCAAGTGCAAGAGAAGAATACTTTCATCATCAAGTGAAGAAGTATTACACCTCAAGTGTATATTGCAATCTTGTTGCATCCATATCACATATTTGTAAATCAATTGTATATCTTGTATTTGTGTGTAGTAGCTAGATCTTGGCGATCTTTGTAAGTATAGTTAGATCGTGGTGATCTTACCAAGTAGTGTTAGATAGTTATGATATAAGTAGTGTGGTGAAGTGAAGTCACAAAGTTGTGAAGAAGTCTTGAAGTTGTGAAGAAGTCGTGAAGTTGTGAAGTCATGAACAAGTCGTGAAGTTGTGTTGTGATAGATTGGTTCTAGCTAAGATTAGAACTCGACATTTAGCTTTGTGTCATAAATCGGTGTAAGCAACGTTGTGTACGGTTTTCTCCGCCATAAGGGAGTTTGTTGACATAGTGAAGAAAACTCTCGAGTTAGGTGCTCGGGGAGTGGAGTAGGGCGAAGAGGTGCTTCGTTATCGAACCACTATAAATCCTCGCGTTGTGGTTTGATTGTTCTTACTCTTATCTCTTGTCTTACTTTATCATTTCATATACTTATATTATTCATATTGTGCAAGCATTGAATTCACAAAAAGTCGAATCTAAATTTTACAAACAAACATAAACCTTAAATCAAAAAGCGGTAAACTATTCAACCTCCTTCTAGTTTTCCACAATTGGTATCAGAGCCACGTTAAACAAGATTTTTAAAATAAATTGTATTTTAAAACTTGAATCGATCTATGAAATCCGAAAAATATTTAGAAGGACAATCTATGCAAAGACCACTACTATTTGAAAGTGATGGATTTATTTATTAGAAAATTAGATTCAAAACTTATGTGAAGTCAAAAGATCTAGATCTTTGGCATATTATTACCGATGGTGATTTTCCTCCTACTCAAAATAATCCCAAAAATAAAAAGGATTAAATTGTACCTTTTCATAAACAAAACGATGACCTTAAAAAGAAACTTGCAAAAAATAATGAAGCTAAAATGGTAATTTATATTGCTTTGCCACGTAAAGAATACGAAAGAATTTTTATGTGTCAAACCGCAAATGAAATTTGGGATACTTTGTTAATCACTCATCAAGGTAATAATCAAGTCAAAGCTAACAAAATAGATCTCCTTGTTCAACAATATGAACAATTCATGATTCCGGAAGAGGAATCAATAGATAATGCCTTTGCTAAATTTAACACTATTATTACTAATCTAAAAGCACTTGACGAAAGTTTTTCGAATTGTATTAAGAAATTTCTTAGGGCACTACATCCTAAATGGAGCGCAAAAGTCAAGGCGATTGAAGAATCAAAGAATCTAACAACCCTATCACTTGACGAACTCATTGGGAATTTGAAGGTTTCTGAAGAAGTAATTAAGAAAGATTCTAAAACCGTCAAAAGCAAAAGAGAACAAGGTAGATCTATTGCCTTGAAAGCTAGAAAGGATTCGAGTGATGATGATAGCTCAACCTCTGATAGTGAAGGTGAAGAATACGCCATGGCCGTAAGAGACTTCAAGAAAATCTTCAAAAGACGAGGACGATTCGTAAGACAACCACATAAAGAGAGAAAATCATTTCAAAGAAATAAAGACGACAAAAATGGCAAAGGCGAAAGAAAATGCTTAAGTGTGGAGATCCAAATCATCTCGTTGAAGAATGTCTAAAACTATCAAGATATCAAAATCAAAAAGCGTTTGTTGGAGGATCTTGGAGTGATAGTGACGAAGATCAAGAGGAGAAGACAAATGACGAAAAGTGTCTTATGGCTAAAGCTTCAAATGAGGTACTTTTTGAAACCGAATACTTTAGTAATGACCAATCATCACTAGACAAAAATGACTTAGATAATGAATATAGTAGACTATGCAAATTAGGACTAAAAGTCATGGCTAAAAATAAAACTCTAAAACAAGCTAAAATAGAATTAGAAAATAAAGTACTAGAATTAAAAGATAAACTATCTAGGTTAGAAAAAGGTAAGGAAGTAATTGAAGAATGTAAATTATGTCCAGACCTTAAGCTTGAAAATGAGAAGCTTAGAAAACAAATATCTAGGCTAAATCAATTTAATGATAGTAGTCACTCACTTAAGAAAATAATAAATTCTAAAAAAACTTCCAGAGATAAATCCGGGTTAGGTTTTAATTTTACCAAAGGCTCACCTAGCGAAACCAAACAAGTAAAGTTTGTAAAAGCCCAAGAAGTCAAGTCGAAAGAAAAATTGATAGAATCAAATTTAAAGCCAAAATTTATACTTATAAACAATACTAAAATTCCTATTGCAAGCGATGATGAGGTAAAACATTTTTACAAACCCTCCTTAAAACCCAGAGTCGGATTTACTAAACCCACAATGAGGTCTAAAACTCCACCTCCAAGAAAGACTAATAGTCCTCGTCCTCGGTCTAGAACACCTCAACCTAGGAGAGACCAAGGTAGACAAAACTATCCTAATCACATAATAAGGAATCATTCACATCCACTTAGTTTCACTCAATGTGGAAGTTGTTCACCATGTATGTGCCAAAACCAAATGCAAAACATATGCGGAAACAATAACTTCGGATACATAAAACGTTGGGGGACCAAATGGCTAAGCCATCGTAACCTTTGAAGTGGTGCGTTCTCTACAAACATTCTCTGTCTTCGGATTAAGGAATTCATGATAAGGTTCCCATGAACCCTTATCATTTACATTATGAAGACATTGATGAAGATAATTCTAAAGACTAAGGTACGTCTCACTTTCATCTTTGTAGAATATAGATTATAAGTAAATGTATATGTGTTACTATGATGTTGTAGTATAATTAGTTCTTAGAAAATAGTGTAGTCTTTAGAGATACCATTTGTTGGTTCTCTAGCTTTGAAGAGATTAGTTCACTACGAACTATTCTTTCGTGTAGATTATAGTCATACGTCTACAAAATGGAAATCTTCTATGACCACGTAGCAAACTTACGTAGGTGAAGAAGAGCAAGCTAGTGGTTAACAATTAACATAGAAGTAGGATTAGTCGCGCGAAGATCATAGACACACTATGGATGAAACAAACTCCCTTCGACCTCGACGATCGCCTCGGATCCATGTCAACCATCATCTACGTCTATCGGAATCAACTTGTTGAAATCTTCAACTACGTCTTACTATTTCATTATCTTCGCTATCCATTCTCGTCTCACCTCAAATCACCTCTCGAATTGACGTCTTGATTATCTCGTCCAAAATAATCCAAGAATTTTTTACTTAACGAAAGGTTAATTAAAATGTCCATTATCACTTTTATCATTGAAACACAATGTTAAGTTTATTTGCCCTTAAAACTACTAAATATATATATATATATATATATATAAATATATATTACTAATAATAGGGATTAAATAAATTCGGGCCAAAAAAAATCAGGTGGCGGCCCCCTTAAAATTAAGGGGACCGACTTGTTATTTTGGGTGCCCCCTTAAATAATTAAGGGGACCGCCTTATCCACGAAACCAAACACCCCTTTTCTGAAGAACAATTTACCAAAATCATATTTCTTTTCATTCCTCTTCTTCTCCTACCTACTGTGAACAAACACCATAGCCAAAAACCTTCAAAAACCAATCTTCAAATTGCCTAATTAATCAAAATTCGCAAGGTACTTTCACTAACAAGACAATCAACAACATCTATTGTAAGTTTTCCATCATTCTTTTCATTTGATTTCATCCAATTTTGCTCTTAATCAAAATTGGGTGTTCTTCATTATTTTCATCCTTTTTATTTTGGTCTAGGATTTCCATAACTATAATGATTCCCATAGTCATAGGAGCACTACAACCTTGATAGGATTGAAACAAAACACTTATTGAGTCAAAATTTTAGAAACATGTATATACTCATGAACACATAGCCGAATTTTTGCATTCTTAAACTTACACATTATTGATTAATGCCTAAACATGATAAAAATAATCAAGTATTGATTGTTCAAACATACATATATACATTTTTCAAATCAATGAGTAAAATTCTATAAAAAAGGAGTGTTTGGTTCGTTTCTTAGGAACAATTTTTAAAGTCAAAATGACCATCACTATAGTTTTGTCACGTGTATAAACACTTAACAAACTTGTATAAGTCATCAAGATATATAAATCATATATATATTGATACATTTTATAAATGGCATAAAATAAAGGGGCGTTTGGTTTAATGCTTTAAAACATGGTTTTTAGTCAAAACAAACACTATTTAACCTTTGTCAAGTCAAGAATAATAAACTTATACTTGTCAAACAAAATATACACTTAATACATAATTTTCGACAAGCTTAGACAAATTTTGTATTGATAAGGGAGTGTTTGGGTTATTGTCTTGATGTTGAAATATATAACTAATATATATTCTTCGACATCCTAGATTAAGTCAAAAATAAATTAAGGAACATATGGATCACTTCTAGGTTTTTTACTTTTAAAGTCGAAGTAATCCTTGTCCCACATTTGTCACTTTTCAAAACTTTATTTTCCTTATTATATTTTTTTTATATATAACATTTTATGTTGTTGATAACTTGTTTAGGTGACAAAATGCCGAAAGCTACTACAACCGATATATCTCTCACTAAATCCTACATACCAAAAGTATCCAAAATTCCCGGCATCTCCCCTACCATTGCCCAATTCTACAAACCTATTGAAAATCGCAACATTCACGAAGTTCGTGTTGTTGATCAAGCCTACTACAAATCCAACAACATCGAGCGTCTTTTTACTAACATTCATTTCAATTGTCTCTTTCAAATCAACGAACCGATTGTTCCAAGATTCATTCTAGACTTCTATAGTCAAGTCACGATACAAACCGATGAATATGGCTATCTTGTTATCTCTTTTATGATTCAACACGAATTCATAACTCTTACTCTCGCTCAATTCGGTCAAATCCTCAAAATTCCATACAATGGTCAAGCCGTTTTTACAAACGAATGAGACCTTGCATCTCTTGAGTATTCTCAAGAAACCGAGGGACCATATTGCACCGATCTTCCGACTCCCGACGACATTGTTTTGTTAAGGAACAATGAGGGCTGTAGGTTTATCTACTATTATGCAGCATATATTTATATCATAAAGGAGTCAATGCATATTGTAAGTCAAAAAAACAAAGAGAAAATAAGGGGCGGTGGGGGCTGGTTGGAACATCATGAGTGAAATAAGAAAGAATTTTGGTCAAAGTAACTAGTCATGGTTTATGTTTAATGAAGTGAAGTTGTACAATGTTGCTAGTTGGAAAAATGTGAGCTATATGTCCCTTGGACATATAAATTTGGACGAAAATTGGGGAGGCGATGGAGTACATATTGTGTTTTGAATTTTTTACTAAATATCTTATATAATATTAAAGCTGCAAGTGGTAGTTTAATATGTAAAAGTAAATACTTGATTTTTGAAAGTCTTGGTTGATTTCCCTTGCTTAATTTCAGCCAATGTGATATATGTGGGTGTATTTTTATAAAAATTTGGGTATTGGGTATATAAATGGGTATTTGTTGAAGCGTAGAAAAGTTTTGGTGTTTCCGGGTATGCCTAAATGTATTTAATTACGAAACGTAAACGTTTTACGTAACTAATAAAAATAAAATATAAATTTTGTGTATTACTTAAAAAAAATAATAGATTGCTTGCTTGACGAAAACTTTAATTCGTTTGATGTCCGTTTACGTTAAATGATAATTTATAGCTTACGCGATTTAACTTAACTATTAAAATTAAAAGTAAACGCGTACGAGACAAAGAAAAAATTATTAGTGAAATAAATAACGTCGTAAAATGACCTGAAATTACAAAATCTTACAGTCTCTTCCGGTTAGAAGAGCCTTGTCCTCAAGGCTCAGGTTGCAACACCTGAAGAAGGTACGAGTTCAGAGAAAAGATTCGGATATTTCTTCCGGAATTGTGTTGATGAAGAGGTGTAAGTTTTATGATGACTACTCCCAGCATGACATGGTCTTTCCTGAATGCATAGGTGATCAGTCTATACACCAAATATACATAGGTGATCAGACTATGTATATTTGAGGACCAACGATGAAATGCTCATTTTCATCAAAATAGTGTGATTTATGAAATGATATCAAATAGTTTTATAACGAAATGAAATAGTCAATAAAGTAAACGTGAAGTAGCTCATAGGGTGACAACAAAATGGTTTATAGGTTGACATCGAGATTGTTTGTAAAGCGATAGATCATAGCAAGTATAAAGAATATCCGAACGAACGCAGAAGCAGTCAAAGAAAATGAGTGTAAAGAATCATTCAATCAACAAAATGGACGTAAAAAATCGTGTTCTAATGGTAGGTGTTCCAAGGTGACACGTAAGAGGTGACAAGTTAATTGTCGTACTCCCATCAACTAGAAGACTTCAAAACGATGGATTACGAAACAACATATGCGATTTAAAATCATAAGAAGAGTGTTCCGACTCGGAGTCGAATGGTAAAATAACTAGTAGAATTACAAAATATGCCGAATTTTCGATATCATCAAAAGGGAATAAAGTAAAGTTGCGTAAGTGGTTGAAGTTAATCGTAAGAAATCAAGAGGAAATTAGCCCATAAGTATAGATATACTTATATAATACTAGTATTGAAGCTCAAAGGAGTAAATGAAAAAAATCAGGAAGTACACGAAAATCAAAGTGATCAATATTTATATAACAGACCGATATAAGGTAAATAGTAAAAAGTCATATGATAGTCGTAAGAGAATCAAATCATAGCCTAGTATTAAATACTCATTATCCATGTAATAGTAGTAGGGATGCAAAAGAGAGCATATAAGTTACCTGGGAGCAAGCGCGCGCGGATATCAGATAAAACAAGGAGAGACTCTATATTTTGAAAAACATGGTCATAGTCTAGGTTTTGAAAACGACCTAGTTCTCTATGACCTGAGCTCTGATACCATTCTGTCACACCCCCAAAATCGGACGGCAGCAGAATAGTAACATTGGGGTGCGACTTTAAGGCACAAAGTACAAGTCAAAGAAAACGACCTCAAAAGAGACGTTTAATAAAATGTCATATTCAATTTAATTAAAAATGTCAGAGTTAAATAGGTTCCATTTATAATGTATTAGAAAACATTGTCAAAACGTTTGCCAATTGTAATCAAGTTATTAAGCCTTCATAAAAATATATTTCCTGCGCGACTCCGAATGCTTCCCATGCTTCAACTAGCAAAATAGTAACCTGAAAATATCATGCTAAACGTACAACAATTAATGTTGCGTGAATTCACAGGCTTTAGGTAAATGCTGTAGTGAGTATTGGAAATAATTTAAGAAATATTTAAAAAAAGTCGAAAGCTAGCGTTTACAAACAATTTAAAAGTGTTATTTCCGAAATCCATCCGAAATCCAAGTAGTGATTTAATAAATTCTAGTAATGTTCAGTAGTGACAAACAAAGATCGAAGTAATGGTGGACTAAGTCGTATTTCGAAGGTCCAAAACAAGTAGGTAGACAAGGGAAACACATTCACCATGTCTAAATATATCAACAGGTATTATTGCACTAGGCTCTTGACCCCGAAGCTTTAATAGATTGGTGCCCCAATCAGAAATCGGATGCGTGCACACAAAGCCTTAAAACCTCTCAATGTTAGTGCACCCGATCAAACTAGTGACCCAGAGTAAGGTGGGGATTTGTCATTCCCGATAGGATATTATCCACAAAACTCTGCGCTTAATAAAATAGAAATTAACGGTTCATGATAATTAGGGTACTTCACAAACAATAAGGTAACTTAGCAATAATATTCAGGCAGTAATCTGGATTGCATACACTTTGTAAACAATTGTGTCCGTAGTATAAACAACTCATGTCTATAAATACCACGGTTTCAAATATAGGTATTCGACGATCTCAAATCATGTAGTAAACATCAAATTAGTAAAAATAATCATGTAAACGCGTTACGTATAGAAATCAATAAAGTTTATGTAGTAAAACGAGCACGTATTCTCACCCCGAAAACAGTTTAAGAGAACCATTAAAAGAGAAAAGGTGGGGCTATGAACTCACAAAGTATTGAAAGGTAATTGTACTGTAGTAAAATATACAAGTTTGTAAACGAGCATGTATTCCCCTCGCAGGTTTATAAAACATTAAAAAGAATGAAATGGGAGACTATGAACTCACCTCAATGTAATAGCAAGATAATATCAATTAATGTAGGCACGGAAACGATAGACGCCAATACGAGGAAAAAACTCTATCCGCAACCTAGGTGATAATAATACATATTTATGATAAATATGCAATATGAATGAATTTAATGAAGTTTCGTCCCTAGTATGTGCTTGCATTTCGATTAAATAATGAAGATATTCATTTTTGAAAATATTAATTTTAGTCAAACGGTCAACTTTGAAAAGTCGTCACACTCTAAATATAAGTCTTATATCACCATACACAGTTGCATTTAATTTTTTTTACAAGATAAAACGTGGCTTGCGGAAAAATAGAATATTTACTTTTCCGTTTTCAAAAGATCCAAATATGTACGAGTTTGTTACTATGCGACACCAAGTCATCGTTGCAGATCCAAAATATACGGTATGGGACTTTTTGAAAACTAGAAGTTACGTACTTTAAACCTTAGTTTATCATATTTCCCAGTTCAGAGTCTAACTGCCTTGAAAATCGTGTCCAAACAGGCTGGTCGCGCTGATTTGGCTGTTTCCAGACAACCAAATTTCAGGTTATTTTCAGCATATAATATTCACGAGGTCAGAGTTTTGGGGAACCATAACTCTTGCGTATCAACACCTTTATGGGTGATTCAAGGGAGGTGGGGAAAGCCACTTGCATATACTACAAATAACCTCAAACTAAACTAGTTTAATTCTAATTCTAAGGCCTCAATTTGCGTCTTAAGGGGCTGTTCGATGTGGGATAATACTTTTTGACAACTTTGTTATATAAAAACGCAGATTTTTAATTTGGTCATATCTCACTCTTTCCGACGGTTCATTTATAGTGATTCAAATTGGTTAAATTTACGTCACATGGTCTCTAAATAAATCCCATATTGTCTCGACTGTCATAAAAAATAGAGTGGTCGTACTTAGCTACCCATATGAACTTAAAAACGTTTTTCAGAAAATATAGGACTTTCATATGCTGTTCCAGGATTCGTTTACGCAACCTTTTTGTTGAATTTCCAAGTCCTACAACGTTACTTAACCTAGCCTCTACAAATCTCCACAAAAGTCCCGGACCTATTACTAAGTCATATGGGTCGTTGTCTGATATGAGTCAACCAGTTTTTTGCTCTATTTTTCACAAAAATCATTGATTTGTGAACTTATTTCAGCTTCGTTTAAAAGTATTTTAGGGCTGAAAATTTACATGAACGCTACTCACATACCTCTTTGATGAGTGGTAAACCCAGAAATTTCATTAGCCAAGTTTTTATACGGGTTTCTCAACGAACCCGAAAGTATCAGAAGGTTGTTTGTTTTTGGAAAACATGTGTTTCTTGGTTTTAAAGTTTACAAGCACATTACTAGTGACTAACATATGATAGCGAAAAGGGTTGTATGCTTACAAAGGTTCGAATAAGAGGAAGGAGTAAACCCGAAAAGATTTGTAAACCCTTATCACAAGAGACCCTAGATGGAAATCCTAACGTGATCTTGTTTAACCTTTGTTGAAAGAATATACCCAAGCTTCCAAAATCAAACCCTTATGAATACTTGAACCCTTGTATACTTGTTAGAAGAAAGTTTATGATTTGTCCTTGTGTTTTAATATGGAACGTGTGGTGGGAGAGAAACAAAGAGGTGGTTTTGTGTTTTGCTAATGAATGGAAGTGTGCATTTTATCTAGTGATAGAAGTGAGAAATATTTACTTGTAAATATGGTAAAATAAATTGTGTGATTGGTTTGTGTGTTTTTGGCCTTGGCCGTGGGTAAGAGAGATGGACAAAAGAGTTTGTGTGAAGATTTTGTTAAGGAAAAATGAGGGTGTATGTTTATCTACTATTATGCATGCATATATATATCATAAAGGAGTCAAATGCACTATTGGTAAGTCAAAATATCAAAGAGAAAAAAAGGGGGGGGGGTTGGAACATCATGAGTGAAATAAGAAAGAATTTTGGTCAAAGTAACTAGTCATGGTTTATGTTTAATGAAGTGAAGTTGTACAATGTTTCTAGTTGAAAAAATGTGAGCTATATGTCCCCTTGGACATATAAATTTGGACGAAAAATGGGGAGGGGATGGAGTACATATTGTGTTTTGAATTTTTTACTAAATATCTTATATAATATTAAAGCTACAAGTGGTAGTTTAATATGTAAAAGTAAATACTTGATTTTTGAAAGTCTTGGTTGATTTCCCTTGCTTAATTTCAGCCAATGTGATATATGTGGGTGTATTTTTATAAAAATTTGGGTATTGGGTATATAAATGGGTATTTGTTGAAGCGTAGAAAAGTTTTGGTGTTTCCGGGTATGCCTAAATGTATTTAATTACGAAACGTAAACGTTTTACGTAACTAATAAAAATAAAATATAAAAATTTGAGTATTACTTTCGTAAAAAAAATAATAGATTGCTTGCTTGATGAAAACTTTAATTCGTTTGATGTCCGTTTACGTTAAATGATAATTTATAGCTTACGCGATTTAACTTAACTATTAAAATTAAAAGTAAACGCGTACGAGAAAAGGAAAAAAAATTATTAGTGAAATAAATGACGTCGTAAAATGACCTGAAATTACAAAATGTTACAGTCTCTTCCAGTTAGAAGAGCCTTGTCCTCAAGGCTCAGGTTGCAACACCTGAAGAAGGTACGAGTTCAAAGAAAAGATTCGGATATTTCTTCCGAAATTGTGTTGATGAAGAGGTGTAAGTTTTATGGTGACTACTCCCAGCATGACATGGTCTTTCCTGAATGCATAGGTGATCAGTCTATACACCAAATATACATAGGTGATCAGACTATGTATATTTGAGGACCAACAATGAAATGCTCATTTTCATCAAAATTGTGTGATTTATGAAATGATATCAAATAGTTTTATAACGAAATGAAATAGTCAATAAAGTAAACGTGAAGTAGCTCATAGGGTGACAACAAAATGGTTTATAGGTTGACATCGAGATTGTTTGTAAAGCGATAGATCATAGCAAGTATAAAGAATGTCCGAAAAAAACGCAGAAGTAGTCAAAGAAAATGAACGTAAAGAACTATTCAATCAACAATATGAACGTAAAGAGTCGTGTTTTAAAGGTAGGTGCTCCAAGGTGACACGTATGAGGTGACAAGTTAAAGTCGTAAAAAGTTCGAAGTAAATCGTAATAGATCAAAAAGAAAATAGCCCATAGGTATAGGTATTCTTATATAATACCAGTATTGACGCTCGAAGGAGTAAATGAGAAATCAGGAAGTACACAAAAATCAGAATGATCTATATTTATTTAACAGACCGATATAAGGTAAATATTAAGACGTCATATGATAGACGTAAGAGAACGAAATCATAGTCTAGTATTAAATACTCATTATCCATGTAATAGTAGTAGGGATGCAAAAGAGAGCATATAAGTTACCTAGAAGCAAGCGCGTGTGGATATCGGATAAAACAAGGAGAGACTCTATATTTTGAAAAACATGGTCATAGTCTAGGTTTTGAAAACGACCTAGTTCTCTATGACTTCAGCTCTGATACCAATCTGTCACACCCCCGAAATCGGACGACAGCGAAATAGTAACATTGGGGTGCGACTTCAAGGCACAAGGGACAAGTCACAGAAAACGAGCTCAAAAGCGACGTTTAAATAAATTTCACATTCGTTATATTAAAATCAGAGTTTACAAAGGATCCCATTTATAATGCGATAGAAACAT
>BQNB010028843.1:0-56287 GCA_026074375.1 Tanacetum coccineum
ATGCTTATATAAAGTGTATACTTGTGTTCTAGTACATTTTTAACATTATTTCACCATAGATATACATAAGTTCGAACCTCATATATGCTTGTAATATTTTATAAACCATAAAAACAAACCCTAGGTGGTGATTAATATAATAACAAGTATATAAATTATGTAAATGAAGAATTAGAAAGTTTAGGGTTTAAGTAGACCTTAGATGAGTGTAGGAAAATAAAGAACACAAGATCAAACCCCAAATAACAAACCCAAATTCAAAACCCTAGTTAGAAAACCCTAGTTTTCTTCTTGATTAAACCCTTGCTAGAATAATACCCAAGCTTCCAATATACTTTGCAGCACCTTAGATATCCCTACTAATAACACTAGTATACTTGTATCTTTGTAAAATCAAAAGCTATGAACACCCTAAAAATGATAAATGAGCCGTGGGTATAGAAGTGAGAACAAGAGAGATTTGTGAAAGTTTACTTGCAATTTGGAAGTGTATGTGTTAAATCTTTGCTACTACACCATTTTATACTAGGAGTATTGATAAAACAACTAACCAAAACCATGAAATAGGAGGTGGTAAGAGTACATTTGTGTAAGATGTTATCTTCCTCCCTAGGAGGAGGGATGTGATCTTAGTGGATGCATTAAGCATATGTTTTATTAGAAAGTGAAATTTGAATTTGGTCTTGTTATTCTCATTGTATATCAGGCCATAGTGGGTTTAATAGTGAAGAATGATTTAATTTTTGTGTATTGGGTATAAAAGTGGGTATTTGTTTGAGTATAGATGGGTATTGGTGCTTCCGTGTATGCCTAAATGTATTTTATTGCGAAACGTAGACGCTTTACGTAACCAATAAAAATGAAATATGAAAAGTTATAAATTATCCTCGTAATAATTGTATAACACTTGCTTGACGTAAACTTTTATTTGTTTGATTCCTGTTTACGTTGAATGTTGATTTTTAGTTTACGCGATTTAACTAAACGATGAAAATTAAAGCAAACGCGTAAAACCCTAAAAATAAATAATATAAAGAATTGAGTCATAAAATGACCTGAAATAATGGGATGTTATAGTCTTCCCCCGTTAAAGGAGCCTTGTCCTCAAGACTCAAGATGCGACACTTGTCGAGGGTGCGGTTTTTGTGAAGAGACGTGGATACTTCTTTCGGAATTGATCTTCACGTTCCCATGTAAACTCAGGACCTCTCCTGGAGTTCCATCGAACCTTGACAATGGGGATGCGGCTTTGTTTCAACCGCTTAACTTCACAATCCATGATTTCCACTAGTTCTTCAACGAAGTAGAGTTTATCATCAATGTGTATTTCATCTAATGGAATTGTCAACGGCTTGTCGGATAAATACTTCTTCAACTTGGATACATGAAATGTGCTATGAACCCTGCATAGTTGTTGAGGAAGTTCGAGTCTGTAAGCAACGGTTCCTACCTTAGTTAACACCTTGAAAGGTCCAATATACCTCAGGTTTAACTTCCCCCGTTTGCCAAAACGAATAACCCCTTTCCAAGGTGATACTTTTAACATGACTCGTTCACCAACTTGAAATTCTAAAGGTTTACGCCTCACAACAGCGTAACTCTTCTGGCGATCACGAGCGGCTTGAATTCTTTGCTTGATTTGAACAATCTTCTCGGTTGTCTCGTGAATAAGTTCTGGACTGGTGAGCTGAGCTTCTCTGACCTTGGCCTAACAAACAGGTGATCGACACTTTTGACCATAAAGTTCCTCGAACAGGGCAGCTTTAATGCTAGCATGAGAACTATTGTTTTACGAAAATTCGATCAGCGGTAAGTGCCTTTCCCAACCATTCCCAAAGTCTATCACGCAAGCGCGTAACATATCTTCTAGTGTCTAAATGGTTTTTTCGCTTTGTCCATCGGACTGCAGATGGTATGCCGTACTCATATCCAAACAAGTACCTAAAGACTTTTGGAATGCCCTCTAGAAATTCGACGTAAATCTACCGTCACAGTCACAAATGATTGAGACTGGTATTCTATATCTCGTGACTACTTTTTTCATGTACAGTCTTGCCAATTTGTCTAGTGGGTCATTTTCCCTCATCGGTAAAAAGTGTGCAGCCTTAGTAAGACGGTCTACAATTACCCAAATGGTATCATAACCACTTGACGTCCTTGGGAGCTTGGTGATGAAATCCATGGTAATATCGGCTTTCATGTTGGGCCACCAATATAATTTCTTCATGTCCTGGTACATCTTGTCAGATAGGTCACCATAGCACGGCAACCAACTTTTATTATTCAAACACAGCGTTTCGTCAGCACACGGCTCTAACTTTTCCTTCCTGGGGTTGTCTGATTCTCTTAAATTTTCAATCAACATACCTCCCACATCTCCAGCACCAAGGTTTTCTAGTTTTCTTGCCTCAGTCTGAGCTTCTAAGATTTGCTTGGGAAGATCTAAGCCAATAGTCATCACTAAGGCTCGAACCCGTAATGGCTTAATTCGTTCCTTTCTGCTTAAAGCGTCAGCCACTACATTTGCTTTTCCCGGGTGAAACGATTTCACATCGTTAATCACTAAGCAACTCTAACCAACGATGTTGACTCATGTTCAATTCCTTCTGATCAAGGATGTGTTGCAAACTTTTGTGATCAGTGAACACGGTGCACTTCGTTCCATACAGATAGTGCCTCCAAATCTTCAGAGCGAACACTACTGCTCCTAACTCCAGATCACGAGTCATGTAATTCTTCTCATGGATCTTCAACTGACATTATGCATAAGCAATCACCTTCTCGTTCTGCATTAACACAACACCTAATCCCTTATACGAAGCATCGTAATAAACAATAAAGTTCTTGGCTCCTTCAGGTAAAGCCAAGATAGGTGCACTGCACAACTTCTCTTTCAACAGTTGGAAAACTGCTTCTTGTTTGTCACCCCAATCAAACTTGACCTTCTTCTGAGTTAGCTTAGTCATTGATTTGGCGATCTTTGAGAATCCTTCGATGAATCTTCGGTAATAACCGGCAAGACCTAAAAATTAATAGATCTCCGTTGGTGACTTAGGAGATGCCCAATCTTTAATTGACCTCTGTCTTGGAGAGGATCTACGTGAATGCCCTTACTTTCAATCACGTGTCCGAGGAACTGTACTTTTGGAATCCAAAATTCACACTTAGAAAATTTTGCATACAACTCCTCCTTCTTAAGCAATTCCAAGATTAACTTGAGTTGCTCTTCGTGCTCTTGCTTGCTCTTCGAATATATCAGAATACAGCCATCAATAAAGACAATCTATGAATTTGTTCCAGATAAGGGTTTGCTCACCGTTCATGATGGTCATAAATTACATCTGGTGCGTTAGTCAAAAAACCAAAACTACCTTAACTTGAACATTCCTTCAATGTTACATGTTTATGAATGCGGTCTTCGGGATGTCTTCTTCATGAACCCTTAGCTGATGATAACCCAACCTCAGGTCGATCTTCGAGTAGACACTCGACCCTTGAAGTTGATCGAAAACAAATCATCAATCCCTTTGTTTCCAGATAAAATGGTTCTTTCACGGTAGTTTATTATTTTCTCGGTGATCGATGCACATCTGGAATGATCATCCTTCTTCTTGACAACAAGAACCGGGCTCCTCAAAGGTGAGGAACTCGGATCTATAAAGCCTTTGCTCGGAAGTTCCTGCAGGTTGATCTGGACAATTTCTTTCATCTCGGACAGAGCCACTAATAGGCGCCCCGGTTTTTTTTTTTTTTTTTTTTTTTGTTTTTACCAGGGTGCAACACCAGATACTAAATCGAGTTAAATTCTACTTTCGGGGTTGGTGGGTAACGGCAAGTCCTAGAGAAGTATTTCTGGGAAATCCTCGAACAATAGGTAAATCCTCATAGTACGCTTCTCCTCCGACTTGTCCTTCAGCCGCTCTTTGACGGTACCACATGTGCCAAAAAGACATGACATCCTTTCAGCAAATACTTTGCGTTTTGGTGCACGAGATGATGTTTAATCGAGACTCGTGCTCGTTGCTACTTCCGTCACCACGAACAATTAAGGTTTCATTTCCAAAGGGGATACGAATGATATTCTCATCACAGACGATTACAACATGATATTTTGATAACCAGTCCATGCCAGTTATGACGTCAAAACTACCATCTCTACGGGCATTAAGTCGATGTTGAATGGATGATTCAGAAAATTCAAAGTGCAACCCCGTATAAGTGTATGAACCCAAATTATTCTACCGTCAGCTAACTAGACGTCATAACCATGGTCTAGTGTAGTTGGGATGATATCAATCAAAGAACTAATGCAGTAGACACGAAACTCCTATCGGCAACCGTATCAAATAAAATCGAAGCATAACGGTTATTTAGGAGGAACATACCCGTGACAACATTGGAGTTCGGGTGTGTCCCTGCAGTGCCCACAGTATAAGCTCTTGCCACAACATTACCATTTCCAGCCTGATTTCCCTGATTCTTGTTCCTTAACTTCAGGCAATTATTCTTGAAATGACCCTGAGCTCTACACTCAAAGCAAGTGAGAACTCTTTGATTTGCCCCTTGGGCTCTCTGGTTGTTGTTGGTAGCAGCATGCTAGCTTCTACAGTCCCGGTCTGAATGGCTAGTCCTCTTGCAGTTGATGCACTTAGGAGAACACTGCCCGTCATGGTGATAGTTGCATTTAGGGCATGGAGGTTTAGATCCTCCGTACGGTTCTTTTCCCCAGGCCCTACAGTATAGGCTCGTGCCACATTATGCCTTTTGAAAGGCTGCTACTGGTTTTGATTGTTCCTTGAAGTATCCTCAAACTTCCTTTTGTTTTCAGCTTGTCGTTCAGCAAGAGTGCGAACCTTTTGATCCATCAGTTCGGTTACAAACTCAACTGTGTTGATAGAAATAATACCTAAAAACATTGTTAATATTTTTCGATCTCTCTACGTTTTGATAATCACAAAATGTAAAAACAATTAATGAAAAGTTAATTGTAAACAAGTAATTAGTAGTAAATTTTCATTTCAAAAATTTAATCACTTAAAGGTATGAATAAACAAATGCTTAATGTAGTTTATGGTCAAAGGATTTTTTATTTAAACTCGCACTTTTTTATAAAAATGACACAAACATTTTTATATCTTTTACAAAACATTTTTAGATTTAAAAGAAATGTTTTATTCAAATAAATATTTTGAATTTAAATTTTCTACCCAAAAACGGCTAGAAATGTTCCAGAAAACACCTCCCCCAGAAAAGACAAAAAAGGGAGCGTCAGGCATGGGCGGCCCCCTTAATTATAACGGGCGACCCCCTTAATTTTAAGGGGACCGACACCCTAATTAAGGGGACCGGCCACGTGTTTTTTTGTCACAGCTTGCCTATAAATACTGGACTATTTCCCACTGATTTTCTCACATTTTGCACACACTTTCTTTATGTTCTAAATCAGTTTATACTTTCTTTTCTTTCCTTTGATCATTAAATCATAAAGCCTTGTTTCCAAGTGATCCAAGCTTTGATCCTTAAGTGCAAGAGAAGAATACTTCTTATCATCAAGTGAAGAAGTATTATAGCTTAGTGTGTGTCCTTGCAACCTTGTTGCAATTGTATCATATCTTGTAAATCATTTGTGTATATTGTGAAGGTGTGTATCGTAGTTGTGTACAATAAGTAGATTGTTGTGATCATTGTAAGTATAGTTAGATCGGGGTGATCTTAGTAAGTAGTGATAGATTGGTGTGATCGTAGTAGTGTCTTGGTGAAGTGAAGTTGTGAAGCAAAGTGAAGTTGTGAAGTGAAGAGAAGTTGTGAAGTCGAGAGAAGTTGTGTAGTGAACCCAAGTTGCGATTAGTCGTGAAGTGGTGTGTTGTGTTGTGATAGATTGGTTCTAGCTAGGATTAGAACTCGACATTTAGCTTAGTGTCGAAAATTTGTGTAAGCTAAGTTGTGTACGGTTTTCTCCGCCAAAAGAGAGCTTGTTGACGTAGTGAAGAAAACTCTCGAGTTTGGTGCTTGGGGAGTGGAGTAGGGCGAAGAGGTGCTTCGTTACTGAACCACTATAAATCCTCGTATTGTGGTTTGATTTTTCCATCTCTTATCTCTTATCTTGCACATTTATTTACATCTTATCATTACTTACTTGATTAGTCAAAATGTCTATATTGTGGATATTGTGAATTCACATAAAGTCGAATCTAAGTTTTTATAAACAAACATAACATTAATTTAAAAAGTGGTAAACTATTCAACCCCCTTCTAGTTTTTCACAATTGGTATCAGAGCCACGTCAAACAAGATTTTTAAAATAAACTGTATTTTAAAACTTGAATCGATCTATGAAATCGGAAAAATATTTAGAAGGGCAATCTATGCAAAGACCACCACTATTTGAAAGTGATGGATTTATTTATTGGAAAAATAGATTGAAAACTTATGTGAAATCAAAAGATCTAGATCTTTGGCATGTTATTACCTATGGTGATTTTCCTCCAATTTAAAATAACCCTGAAACAAAAAAAGATGAAATTGTACCATTTGACAAACAAAACGATGATCTTAAAAAGAAACTTGCAAAAAATAATGAAGCTAAAATAGTAATTTATGATGCTTTACCACATAAATAACATGAAAGAATTTTTATGTGTAAAACCACAAAAGAAATTTAGGATACTTCATTAATCACTCACCAAGGTAATAGTCAAGTCAAAGATAATAAAATAGATCTTTTTGTTCAACAATATGACCAATTTACGATTCCTGAAGAGGAATCGATAGATTATGCTTTTGGTAGATTTAACACTATTATTACTAGTCTAAAAACACTTGATAAATGTTTTTCTAGCAAGAATTATGTTAGGAAATTTCTTAGGGCACTTCATCCAAAATGGCGCGCAAAGGTTACGGCTATTGAAGAATCAAAAGATTTAACATCTCTATCACTTGATAAACTTATTGGAAACTTTAAAGTTTATGAAGTAATAATTAAAAATGATTCTGAAATGGTCAAAGGTAAAAGAGAACAAAATAGATCTCTTGCTTTGAGGGCCAAAAAGGAATCAAGTGATAAATATAGCTCGAATTTCGATAGTGAAGACGAAGAATACGCCATGGCCGTAAAAGAATTCAAGAAATTTTTCAAAAGACGAGGAAGATTTGCAAGACAACCACGAGATGAAAGAAAGTCATTTCAAAGAAGTAGAAGTGACAAAGATGGTAAAAGTGAAAGAAAATGCTTTAGATGTGGAGATCCAAATCATTTCATCGGAGAATGTCCAAAGTCGTCAAGAAGCAATAATCAAAAAGCTTTCATTGGAGGAGCATGGAGTGATAGTGGCGAAGATGAGGAAGAAAAGGCTAAAGACGAAACTTGTCTTGTAGCTCAAGCATCAAATGAAATATGCTTAGGAATAAACTTAGAGCCCGACGAATGGATTAAAGATAGTGGATGCTCGAAGCATATGACGGGTAACCGAAAGTTGTTTTCTACATACAAAGCGTACAACGGAGGGAACGTCATTTTCGGAAGCAATTTACGAGGCAACATCATAGGCAAAGGTACGATTTCTCATGACTCCCTAATTATTGAAAATGTTGAGCACGTAGATAATTTAAAATTTAATTTGCTTAGTTTCTCACTTTTTGTCCAAAAATAAAAAAAAAGGTTTGGTTTTGGTCCAAAACACATAGTTTCGTTCCACTTTTGGTCCAAAAGACATAGTTTCGTTACACTTTTGGTCCAAAAGACATAGTTTCGTTTCACTTTTAGTCCAAAAATTTTAGTTCAAATTCACGGGATTGGACTAAAAGTGGACCGAAACTATGTTTTTGGACCAAAACCAAACCTTTTTTGAATTTTGGACCAAAAGTGAAATCGCACCAAACCACAAGGACCAAAAATGTACTTAACTCTATTGAAAATGTTAAGCACGTAGATAATTTAAAATTTAATTTGTTTAGTATTGGTCAAATATGTGATAATAAATGCAAAGTAGTATTTACCGAACATGATAGCAAAATAAACAAAGACGAAAAGGTCATAGGTAGAGGAATTAGAAAAAGAGGACTATATGTGATGAAATTAGGAAATAAACTGAAAGATAAAATATGTCTTGCAACTTTAGACGAAAACTCCACTTTATGGCATAGGAGATTAGGTCACGCAAATATACAATTAATTCAATCATTGGCTTCTAAGGAATTAGTTAGAAATCTACCTAAGCTTAAATTTGATCGATATTTTTGTGATGCTTGCAAAATTGGAAAGCAAGCTCATGCTAGTCACAAAGCCAAAAATATAGTATCAAAAACTAGATGCTTAGAATTATTACACATGGACTTATTTGGCCCATCCGTCGTACGGAGTTATGGAGGAAATCGTTATACCTTAGTAATTGTAGATGACTATTCTCGATATACATAGACTAGATTTTTAGAAAATAAAACCGAAGCATTCGGTGAGTTTGAAATATTTAGTAAAATGATTCAAAATAAATTAGGATGTTCCATAGTGTCAATTAGATCGGGATCATGTCGGGAATTTGATAATGAAGTATCACTTCGAACGATGTGAGTTAAACGGAATTTCTCACAATTTCTCCGCTCCTCGTACTCCACAATCAAATGGGATAGTAGAAAGAAAGAACCGCACTCTACAAGAAATGAGTAGAACCATGTTAAATGAACAATCTATTCCACAAAATTTTTGGTGTAATGCGGTCGATACATCAACCTACATAATAAATAGAATCTCTATTAGACATATTTTAGGAAAAACCCCATACGAGTTATTAAGAGGAAGAAAACCAAACCTAAACTATTTCAAAGTATTTGGAAGTAAATGCTTCATTCTTAACACAAAGGATTACCTCACCAAGTTCGACCCAAAGTCGTATGAAGGTGTTTTCTTAGAAAAATCTCAAAATAGCAAAGCCTATATAATTCTTAACAAACATACAATGAAAGTCGAAGATTCCTTAAATGTGACATTCGATGAAACTTCTCCCCCGTCTAAAACATCACCTTTGGAGGATGATGATTTAGTCGAAGAAGAAGCAATTAAGGTTAGTAAAACAAGACCTTTAGGAAATAATCTCGAAGACAAATCTTTAAAAAATAATGAAATTATAAATATAAAAGAATCTAAAAGTCACCCATTAGAAAATGTTATGGGTAATTTAAATCAAAGAACTCTTAGATCACAAACCCAAGACAAAAGTTATTTCTTTTGTTTTCTTTCAACCATAGAACCTAAAAATATAAATGAATCATTAAAAGATGAAAGTTGGGTAATTGCTATGCAAGAAGAATTAAACTAATTCGTATCAAATGATGTTTGGGAATTAGTCCCAAATCCTATGGATATGACCATAATTGGAACTAAATGGGTATTTAGAAATAAGCTTGACAAAAATGGTATCGTATCTAGAATCAAAGCTAGGAAAGTTGCCCAAGGTTATAATCAACAAGAAAGAATTGATTATGACGAAACTTATGTACCCGTAGCTAGATTAGAATCCATAAGAATATTGTTAGCTTATGCATGCGCACTAGACTTCAAATTATTTCAAATGGATATAAAGAGTGGATTCCTTAACGGTTTTATCAATGAGGAAGTTTACGTGGCATAACCTCCGGGATTCTTTGACTTCGCAAAACCTAATCATGTCTATAGACTTAAGAAAGCTCTTTACGGACTCAAACAAGCTCCTAAAGCTTGGTACGATAGATTGAAAGCTTTTCTTATTAAACATGATTACACCATAGGAATGGTAGATAACACATTCTTTACTAAAAAGAAGGACCCCAATCTCATCATTGTCCAAATATATGTCGATGATATTATATTCGGATCAACTTGTCAAGAGATGTGTGATGATTTTGCCAAAATCATGCATGACGAGTTCGAAATGAGTATGATGGGGGAACTAAATTTTTTCTTAGGACTACAAATAAAACAATTAGAAGATGGTATATTCTTTAATCAATCAAAATATATAAAGGAGATGCTTAAGAAATTTGGATTAGAAGACTCTAAGCCAATGAAAACTCCTATATCCACGGAAACAAAACTCACGAAAGACGTAGAAGGTGAGTCCGTAGATAACACCAAATATAGAGGTATGATAGGAAGTTTATTATACTTAACGGCAAGTAGGCCCGATATCATGTTTAGTGTTTGCCTTTGTGCACGCTTCCAAGAGGATCCTAAAATCTCTCACCTTGAAGCGGTTAAACGTATCTTCCGATACGTTAAAGGCACTATGCACTTAGGATTATGGTATCCTAAGGGGTCCGGCATAGAAACCATAGTATATGCGGACTCTGATCATGCGGGAGATTATGTGGACCGAAAAAGCACTAGTGGTATTTGCACGTTTATGGGATGTTGTTTAACATCTTGGTTCTCGAAGAAGCAAACCGCTCTTGCTATTTCCACTACCGAAGCCGAATATGTAAGCGCCGGAAAGGCATGTCAACAAGCACTATGGATGAAACAAGCTCTCGTAGACTATGGCATTAGGTTAGATGACATTCCTATAATGTGTGATAACAAAGGGGCTATAGACTTAAGCAAAAATCCCGTACAACACTCTCGTACAAAACACATTGAGATTCGTCACCATTTCCTTCGTGACAATGTTCAAAAAGGAAATATTTCCATAGAAAAGGTGTCATCGGAAGATAACATTGCCGATATTCTAACTAAACCCCTTAAACGTGAGCCGAGCCTTTCAAATTACATTACGTTTGGTATTTAAATGGATGGGACAATGATTAAATTGCTACTAAGTTGTCCCATTACCATAAATGACTGATAAGGAACTTAACAGTAAATAAGAACAATGAACTGAAATCAAAACTGAGATGCCAAAATCGAAAAATTAAGAAATTTTTTTTGTCAGATGGGCGGCCCCCTTAATTCTTAATGGGCGGTCCCCTTAAAATTAAAGGGGCCGACTATACAATTAAGGGGACCGGCCATCTGACAGTAGGTAAAATATTTTTTTTTTCTTCTTTCTGAGGTCTTAGGGATTATATTTGTTTAAAATTATAAGTAGGATCTCGTCAAAAGAACAATTCTACATAACAAGATTTACTGTAACTTGGTTTAGCCAAAGTTTAAGATTTTCTACTTACCATATATATATATATATATATATATATATATATATATATATATATATATATATATATATATATATATATTTCTATATATATATATATATATATATATATATATATATATATATATATATATATATATATATATATTGAAGTCCAAATTCACTTTAAACAAAAATCACGCGCAGCACTCATCTCACGCTCGCTCTCTCGCTAATGAAAAAATCTATTTTCATACATTGTTGATATATGCTAAAAATATTTTTCAAGTCATGTATAATGATCTCTCATTTGATGCCAAAATATATAATCCAATATATATTTTGACAATTTTGTTTGAGCAACAGTAAATCAAGGAGCACTTTGATTATTTAATAGGTTTTCTTCTTTTAAAGTCAAAATAATCATTACTCCACATTTGTTACATATAGGCACACACTAGGCTTATAAATGCAAACACAAGTCTATTTTAAGTACGTTTACAACACATAGGGTTTTAAAAGCACTACAACTATTTAGAGTATTAAAACTATTTGTCTAAGATGGCTTCCATTGAAGACTTTATTACATGCTTGTCTACATGTTATTCTTGCTAAATACCCTTAGACTTGATCATGCTTAAAACAAAATTTACATCTTTGCTTGCTTGCTAAATGTTGTAGACTTAGTTGGCATAAAAACTAGGACTTGCTGAAAAATGGCCACAAAACTGGCCACCTTTTTACCATTTCCTGAAACAAAACAAAAACCTGGAATTTATGGTCTTTTCAGGTGGCGGCCCCCTTAAATCAAACGGGCGGTCCCCTTAAAATTAAAGGGACCGGCCACACAATTAAGGGGACCAGCCACCTGAGACACGATTTTTACTGTTTCCTTCTGCTCTTTGACCCTCTTTCACCTAGACTTAGCTATAATTTCCCTGAACTCACCAACACCCTTTAGATTGACTTTCTAACAATGTCCATCTTTCCTTAATTAAACAATTTTCCTAGTATAAATCAACCCTCACCCTCAACATATTTTCCACACTCACCTTGTCTTCTCCTCACAAACCTTCACCCAAACCTTCAAGGGTTGCCAAAATGTCAGTAAGACACACATGGAGGAAGAAGTTGAACCATTGTAACTCTTCAAATAAGGTTGATGTTAACTTACCAACACCAATGCCCAAGCCACAATCTCCTATCAATGAACCTACTACTCCTTCAAACCATGTTTCGCTACAATCTCACTCACTTCTACTTAGTGATTCTTGTAACACTAATGTTGGACAAGCTTCCATTTCACCAAGCATCAATCAACCTCAAACACAACCCCCGTTTCCTCACTTGCTCATCAATCCATATGTTGCTAGTGTGCTTCATGCTCAAACTCCTCTCACCTCAAGGCGACAACCACACACAACCTCTACTTCCTCCTTCTCCAAGTAGAGAAATGCTCATGAATGACATTAACCAACTTCAAGACTTATTAAATCTCCTAGCCATGCACCTCTCACAATGTAACACTTCCTCATCTCCTTACTCTCCAAACTTACCTCATACCATCAACTTGGATCAAGTTGAACAACATGTTGGTTATTGTCCTTGTTGCATATTTACCCAAAAACAATTTCTCATCTTTAGTGAAGATATCAATTGGATTGAATTTCTTCTCACTCGACTACAACCACCACCTCAAGTCCACCGAGATTACCCTCAAACAACCACCTCCGCTCTAAACTCTCCACCAACAACCAACTAAGCATATTACATGCTTACTTTTTCTCGCTTTCAAATAAATGTCCAAACCACTCCTTTGCAAATAAGTCCAATAGTTTCCTATGTCAATCTAGAAATATTAGGATCTTTGTAGTTTAAATTTTATGTATGTTGTACTAATATGCTTCAAGCATATTATTTTTACTTGGTGTATGCATGCTTGTGTGTTATACACAATTATTATGTTTAATGAATGGACTTTAGTCTTATGTTTTAATTATGCACTTGTTTGCTCTTTGGTAGATTGAATTTTTCATATCCATAAAAGTTAAGCCTAGTTGATATATATTTGTTATTATTAGTTTACACAAATAACTTGAAACTTGTTAAGTATTATCAACATGTTTAAATATTTTTTTTGCTACATGTTAGAAATAGTTGTCTTGTTCTTCTAACTTGTTTTTGTAAGCAAAGATACCATAGCTCGATTCCTTGGTGCCCTCAAACGAGGGGGAGTACACATCAAGGGGGAGCATTTATTTCGTCGTTTTTATTAATGCTAATCGGCAGAGCCTTTTTTATTCTACAAAAAAGGGGGAGAAATGAAATAAAACTCACTAAAAACTTGTTTAAAATTATTTTTACATTTAATGAGTTTAGATTTTGTAATCATAAAAAAAGGGGAGATTGTTGATAGAAATAATGCCTAAAAACATTGTTAATATTTTTCGATCTCTCTACGTTTTGATAATCACAAAATGTAAAAACAATTAATGAAAAATTAATTGTAAACAAGTAATTAGAGGTAAATTTTTATTTAGAAAATTTAATCACTTAAAGGTATGAATAAACAAATGCTTAATGTAGTTTATGGTCAAAGGATTTTTTTTAAACTCACACTTTTTATAAAAATGACACAAACATTTTTATATCTTTTACAAAACATTTTTAGATTTAAAAGAAATGTTTTATTCAAATAAATATGTTGAATTCAAATTTTTTACCAAAAAACGGCTAAAAATGTTCCAGAAAACACCTCCCCTAGAAAAGACAAAAAAAGGGAGCGTCAGGCATGGGCGACCCCTTTAATTATAACGGGCGGTCCCCTTAATTTTAAGGGGACCGGTCACATGTTTTTTTGTCACAACTTGCCTATAAATACTGGACTATTCCCCACTGATTTTCTCACCTTTTGCACACACTTTCTTTCTGTTCTAAATCAGTTTATACTCTCCTACAATCCTTTGATCATTTAATCATAAAGCTTTGTTTCCAAGTGATCCAAGCTTAATTTCTCAAGTGCAAGAGAAGAATACTTCTTATCATCAAATCAAGAAGTGTTATAGTATAGTTGGTATAGTTGTGTAGTTGTGTTATATCTTGTAAATTAGTTGTGTATATTGTGAAGGTGTGTATCGTAGTTGTGTATACTAAGTAGATTGTAGTGATCATTGTAAGTATAGTTAGATCGGGTGATCTTAGTAAGTTGTGATAGATTGGTGTGATCATAGTAGTGTCTTGGTGAAGTGAAGAGAAGTTGTGAAGTAGAGTGAAGTCGTGTAGTGAAGCCAAGTTGTGAATTGTTGTGAAGTGGTGTGTTGTGTTGTGATAGATTGGTTCTAGCTAGGATTAGAACTCGACATTTAGCTTAGTGTCAGAAATTGGTGTAAGCTAAGTTGCGTATGGTTTTCTCCACCTAAAGGGAGCTTGTTAACGTAGAGAAGAAAACTCTCGAGTTTGGTGCTCGAGGAGTGGAGTAGGGCGACGAGGTGCTTCGTAACCGAACCACTATAAATCCTCGTGTTGTAGTTTGATCTTTCCATCTCTTATCTCTTATCTTGCACATTTATTTACATCTTATCATTACTCACTTGATTAGTTAAATTATCTATATTGTTCATATTGCGAATTCACATAAAGTCGAATCTAAGTTTTTATAAACAAACATAACATTAATTTAAAAAACGGTAAACTATTCAACCCCCCTTCTAGTTTTCCACACATCACTTACATTCTCTTGAGTATATTTTACACTTGTCTTATATATTATATACTTATATAAACCTTTGGTTGTCACAGCAATCATGTCTTCATCTTCGTCTGCATCTCACGCTACTGTTACTTACGCCTCAGTGTCTAGTGACAGTGATGGACCATCATTTGGGATTCCTTTAGTGGATGTGTATGGGTATGAGTCCGATGCATCTGAGGCTACTCCACAGTCTCTAGAGCACAGACCACCTTCACCAGATTATGCTCCTGAGTACACTGCACCAGCAGATGATGACCTTGAGCCGGTAGAGGCTTAGGCGTCGCCAACACCTGCATCATCAGCTCCTTTGTCACCTGACTACTCGGCGGACTCTGAGCCGATTGAGGATGACCCTCAGGAGGCTGAGGAGGATCGTGAGGACGATCCTGAGGAGGAGCCCTCCGAGGAGGAGGAGGAGCTCCTAGCTCCTGTCGCCTTTACACTAGCCTTAGCAGAATCTGTTTCTCCATCTGAGGAGACTGATCCATTCGAGGAGGAAGAGGTCGCTCCTACCCCATCATCACCTATTTCTCCCCACCATATCATTCTTTTACCCAAGACTCGACTCCGTGGGGCACAGAAGTCGGTTCGCCCTCAATCACCTTTACCACCATCCATTAAGGCACGCATAGAGGCGTGGCATACTGCACCTGCATCTCCATCACCACCACAATCTCTGCTATCACGCTTATCAACACCCTTACCCATGATACCATCACCACCACTACCATCATCACCCATCCCTAGAGATCCCATTCCTGAGGCCGACCTGCCGCTTCGAAAGAGAGTTCGATTTGCTGCTCCGTCTTATGGGTTCGAGATCAGAGAGAGCTCTGCAGCTGCTACTGCGAGATAGCCTGGGTCTACTTTGGCATGAGGTACTAGATATGGATTTGTGGTCGCCTTAGAGGAGGCCAATGAGAGAGTGACTGATCTTGCCCAATTCATAGACATGATAGCCACGATATGCATGTGCGCCACCAGGACGCACAGGATGACAAGGCAGTTCTACAAGCACGCGTAGTATATCTTGAGCATAAGGCACGATACCTCCGCACTGGTGTTGTGACCATAGATGAGAGGTCTACATATACTCGTGATGCTTGGAATCTCGCTATGGATAGGATCCGAGAGATGCAAATTGAGATCAAGGACTTGCAGCAGCAGAGGCAGGATGACGTTGACAGAGCGACCAGACTCATGGGACGTATCAAAGACTTGGAGGATGCCAAAGAGCCTGAGCATCATGACAGATCTCCAAACACTAGCAGTAGTTGTTTGACTAGTGTCATTTATTTAACTATTTTGTATAGCCTGCTAAGCTTTTGGGTAACTCTCAGCTAGTGGGTTCGTTAGGAACTTGTATTTCTTATTATGTATCCGAACATGTTTATGTATCATTACGATGTTGCTATGTATGACGTCGATTTATTTATGTCATTGTTGATCTCATTTTTATAAATTCTCTATGTATGATGATTTTATTCTTTGTATAATCTCATTTTCGTTATCTGTTGTGATATAGAACAATGGAACATACTCGACGATCTGCAACAAACCCAATCCCAAACAACGTAGGTGGAGTCAACCAGACCGCGCTTGACTAGCTTGTTACTCAGCATGTGGCTGACGCACTTGCTACTATGAAAGCCAACCGATCTACCTCCCAGGAAGCAACCAACAGAACTACAACCACTACCTGCACATGTTCTTACAAGGAATTTCACAGTTGCATGCAAGGGAATTTCAGTAGATTTGAAGGTGCAGTTGGACTAACTCGTTGGTTTAAGAAACTTGTGTCAGTTTTTCAAGTTAGCAAGGTTGAAGATGGTGATAGAGTGAAGTATGCGGCGTGCATAATGCTGGATGGTGCACTAACATGGTGGAATTCGTACATCAGATCAGTAGGTATTCATGCTGCAAATGCAACCCCATGGAGTGAATTTAAGCAGATGTTGATCAAGAAGTACTACCCTCGAAGCGAGGTGCAGAAAATAGAAGTTGAACCATGGAATCTGAAGATAAAAGGCATAAACATTGCCTACACTCAGCATTTCCAAGAACTGGCATTGCTTTATGAGACCCGGATGATTAAATGTTACATTGGAGGGTTGAGTCAGAACATCAAAGTAAATGTGACTTTATCAAAGCCGATAGATATTCATAAGACCATCACTATGGCTCAAAGCCTGATGGATCAAGTGGTACAAGATCTGGGTGAGAAAACTGTTGATAACAAGAGGAAATAGGAAGGAAATCACAACAACAACAACTAAAATCAGAACAAACGTCAAGAAGTGGCTAGGGTTTATACTGCTAGGCCAACTGACAAGTGTAAGTATACTGGAAACCTACCCCACTACAGTAAGTGTAACCGTCATCATAATGGACCTTGCCCGCCTAATTGCAATAACTATAGAAGGGTAGCTCATATGGCTAAAGACTGCAGATCCTAGCCCGAGCAGCGAATCAAGGAAACCAAAACAACCAGAGGAACCCACCTACCTGTTATGGTTGTGGACAAAAAGGGCATTATAAGAATGAATGTCCAAAAGCAGGGAACCAAGGCTGAGGAAACCAGATCCGAGGCAACCAGAATCGTGGGAACCAGAACTAGAACCAAGGAAACCGAAATGGAGGAAACAATGGCCAGGGAAACCAGAATGGAAATGGAGCTCGTGGTAGAGTCTACGGGTTAGGAGGAGAAGCAGTTGTCTAAGACAACAATGTTGTCAAGGGTATGTTCCTCATTAATAATCATTATGCATCTGTCTTATTTGATTCTGGCACTGATAGGAGTTTCGTATCGACCACTTTTAGTGAATACCTAAATAATATACCCACTACTCTAGATAATGTGTACCATGTCGAATTAGCTGACGGGAAGTCTGTAGCAACCGATACCATCTTACGAGGGTGTACCCTAAACTTGTAGAACCATCCCTTTAACATTTACCTAATGCCTATAGAACTCGGAAGCTTCGACGTCATAATTAGGATGGATTGGTTGTCAAAATATCATGCAGTGATCATATGTCATGAGAAACTTGTTCGTATTCTTTACGAAAATGAAGTGCTGGTAATACAAGGAGTTAGAAGCAGAGTTCGAAGCGAATCCAGACTGAGCATCATCTTATGTATCAAAACTCAGAAATACATGGAGAAAGGATGTCCAGTATTCCTGATTCAAGTAACAGAAAAGGGAATAGAAAATAAGCAACTTAGAGACTTACCTATCGTGAGAGATTTTCCGGAAGTCTTTCCTGAAGACTTGCCTGGACTCCCACCCGCTCGTCAGGTCGAATTTCAAATTGATTTGGTGCTTGAAGTTGCACCAGTTGCACGTGTGCCTTATAGATTAGCACCAGCCGAGATGAAAGAATTATTAGATCAATTGAAGGAACTTACAGACAAAGGATTCATTAGACCAAGTTCCTCGCCTTGGGGAGCATCGGTCTTATTTGTCAAGAAGAAGGATGAGTCCTTTAGGATGTGCATCGATTACCGTGAGTTGAATAAACTTACCGTGAAGAATAGATATCCGTTACCCAGAATCGACGATTTGTTCGACCAATTACAAGGATCAAGCGTCTACTCAAAGATTGACCTAAGATCAGGTTATCATCAATTAAGAGTTAGAGAGAAAGATGTTCCCAAGACGGCTTTTGAAACCTGTTACGATCACTACGAGTTTCAAGTAATGCCTTTTGGGTTAACCAACGCACCGGCTGTGTTTATGGATCTCATGAACCGCGTGTGCAAACCCTACTTGGATGGGTTTGTGATCGTGTTCATCGACGATATTCTTATTTACTCTCGCAACAAAGAAGAACACGGAGAACATTTGAAGACAATCTTAGAGCTACTTAAGGAGGAGAAATTGTACGCTAAATTTTCCAAGTGTGAATTTTGGATACACACGGTGCAATACCTCGGATACGTGATTGATAGTAAAGGCATTCATGTTGATCCCGCAAAGATCGAGGCCATTAAGGATTGGGCATCTCCTACCACACCTTCCTAGATACGCCAATTCTTAGGTCTTGCTGGCTACTATCGGAGATTTATCGAAGGATTCTCAAAGATCGCCAAACCTTTGACCTAATTGACACAGAAGAATAAGAAGTTTAACTGGGAAGAAGAGCAGGAGTTAGCTCGTCAGCTCTTAAAGCAGAAACTCTGTGACGCACCAATTTTGGCACTACCTGAAGGTAGCGATGACTTTGTGGCCTATTGTGACGCGCATAAGGGTTTAGGTGTTGTTCTAATGCAAAGAGAGAAAGTCATTGCGTATGCATCTAGACAACTAAAGATTCACAAGAAGAACTATACAACACATGATCTGGAATTAGGAGTAGTAGTATTTGCTCTAAAGATTTGGAGACACTACCTGTACGGTATGAAGTGTACTATGTTTATCGATCACAAAAGCTTGCAACATATCCTAGATCAGAAGGAACTCAACATGAGGCAGCGCCGTTGGTTAGAATTGCTAAGTGATTAAGATTACGAAATTCGTTATCACCCCGGAAAAGCAAACGTCATAGCAAATGCTCTGAGCAGGAAGGAGAGGATTAAGCCTCTTAGAGTTAAAGACTTAGTAATGACCATTAACTTGAACCTTCCGTCGTAAATTATCAAGGCACAAAACGAATGTTGGGAATTATTGATTTGATGATACAAAAACAATGATACAAAAAGAATGATACAAAAGAATGAAACAAGTGGGTCTAATTCGACATTATTGAATTATACAAAAGATGGAGGATTTTAGAAGACTTCCTTAAAAGATAAAGATCAAAGATTAGGAAAAGATTTAGTTTCCTGATACAATTAGATTTCCTTGTAAGTCTAGATGGACTCTCTATATAAAGAGATCCCTAGACATAGTTTATGAGTGTGTTTTCATAGACGTTTAGTGTGTGTTTTTAAGGTGTTTCAATCATGTAGTCAGGAAATACCAGACGATCTCACCACTTGAGATCGTCTTAGCCCTAAGGTCAAGGTGTCCTTGATCCCTGTTATAGTTAGGTAACCGTTCTATACTGATCATATAGAATTAGGGCTTGATGTGAATGTATAACCTTGTGAAAATAACATTGTTCTTTATTTATATTCCGCTGCGTATCAATACTTTGTTATTTTTGGATCCTAGGAGTCTAAACGATTCTCCACAATTGGTATCAGAGCCTGGTGGCTCTTGATCTAGGATCTACAGGGTTTTACAATTAAAATAAAAGTGATTTGAGTTTCTTATTCTTCTTCAAATTCGGTAACTAGTGAATTCGGTAATATTAGGGTTCACACCAAACCCTAATTCAGTAAAAATAGGAAGTATGATTTTCAGGTACACGACCTCTAGGGTTTCAAGCAAGAAGGGTTTAGGTTTTGGAAGGCTGTTTTAAAAGCAGATTATCGACAAAGGTTTCTTTGTTATTAGGGTTTAGTGTTCAATTTCCGAAAACCTTTTCCTATTAGGGTTTTGAATATGTTGATTTGTTTTCATTCACTAAAACATCTTAAGGTTTATCGCCTTGGATCTGCTGGTGTATAGAAACCATAAAAGCTCTTTGTGCTTTCACTCGTTCTTATATTGTGGTTTTCAGTTACAAGATTCAAGAGTTTTTTTTATTACTGCTACAATTACGACCACAGATTCAAGAGAATATCAGGTTTCTGCTACTGGTAAGACTTTCATAATTAGGGTTTCGACCTTCTTGTGGACAAGACCAGGATTGTGGTGGTATTGGCTCGGTGCTTAAAAGTTCTGCATGATCTGCATGAATGGCTAGGTCATTGAAGGTGGAAGTTTGATGATAACGAGCGAATGTTATATGAAGAAACGAAGCCTTACTAATAAAGAAAATATTTACGAACAGAAAATAAGTAAACAAGAAGATTGTTGTATTGATGCTGATTAGATGTTCGTTTGTTAAGGTTTCTATTTCGGGCGTTTTTCAGAAGGAGAAAGAAGTTATGAATAATATTTAAGGTTTGTATTCTATTTCCATAATAACTTCGAGTATTAGTACTACTAAGGTTAAAGCAGATAGTTTGCGTATGTGAAAAATAAGTTGCGAAACAGGATTTGTGGTTGGAACAGTACAAGATTAATGCTGCTCATATACTTAGTGCTGCTAGTTTTGATTAATGCTGCCAGTATTAGTTAATGCTGCTAATTTTTTTAATGCTGCTTCGAGGGTATTACTACTGCTGAGGTTAAGCAGTTACTACTGTTAGAGTTGAAACAATTATTTACTACTGCTGTTGATTAATGTTAATGTTGTTTTAATCGTTGGCTATTTTTGGGATTAATTGTAAAAATTGATTACGGAGACAATTGTTTATCACTTATTTGGAGTTGAAGTGGATTTTCACAAGTGTGTGTTCTTATCATATCTTAAAAGTCGGGGTGGATGGATGATGACGTTTGAAGATAACTTGTTTGAGCTTAAAATCATTATTGATGAAGACTTGTCAAATCTAGCAATGTGTGATCTACAAAATTTTGGTGCTCAATGCGCACATTTGCTATCACTTAAAGGAGTTACGTTGTAGTACTCAGTGTATCATTTAGATGAGGATTTTATCAAGAGATTGAGGTCTACTTATACTTTAAGGAATTACGTATGAGTTTGGAGTCACGTGGATAGTACAAGACATAAGACACAAGTTTGGGTTATTCTCCTTCAGCATCAAGTTTGTAATACTGAGTTTTCTCCATTAGTAGTCATTACAAAGAGCCAACAGAATAAGAGATTCAAGAGATGGTTAACATATTGGTTTCAGGGGAAGCATATGATAAAGTGTTTAACCATTTGGATATGTTAAATGCACCACTTGAGGAGAAGGTTTTCACTTGTGCAAAACAAGTTAAACCTTATTACTACTGCTAAGTCATTATTACTACTGCTAGTTTAAGTTTCTACTGCTTGAATTCATTATTCTTATTATGCGTCATGGAGGGTAATTTAAGACATTGGAAAGCTTGGATTAGAAGTGTAATATATGGTTTGTAGTTGTAAAGATCAAAGTTGCATATGTTCACAGTTCCCTAATGGATAATGACAAAAAAGGGAAGATGTTACAGAGATGATATGATATGATTTACAACTTATTAAGTGTGGTGGCATGACATGGAACAAGTTCAAAGGAAATCTTAAGTTAAGGGGAAGATTCTGTTTCATTCATAGATCAGATTTGAAGATGTACAAGATGTTCAAGTGCTTAAGTTAAAGACAAAGCTTGCTGAAGATCAAGCTACTATGGATCATCTTGGAATCAGTGTTTGTTTTGTCATCATCAAATAGGGGAAGATTGTTGGGAATTATTGATTTGATGATACAAAAACAATGATACAAAAAGAATGATACAAAAGAATAAAACAAGAGGGTCTAATTCGACATTATTGAATTCTACAAAAGATGGAGGATTCTAGAAGACTTCCTTAAAAGATAAAGATCAAAGATTAGGAAAAGATTTAGTTTCCTGATACAATTAGATTTCCTTGTAAGTCTAGATGGACTCTCTATATAAAGAGATCTCTAGACATAGTTTATGAGTGTGTTTTCATAGACGTTTAGTGTGTATTTTTAAGGTGTTTCAATCATGTAGTCAAGAAACACCAGGCGATCTCACCACTTAAGATCGTCTTAGCCCTAAGGTCAAGGTGTCCTTGATCCCTGTTATAGTTAGGTAACTGTTCTATACTGATCATATAGAATTAGGGCTTGATGTGAATGTATAACCTTGTGAAAATAACATTGTTCTTTATTTATATTCTGCTGCGTATCAATACTTTGTTATTTTTGATCCAAGGAGTCTAAACGATTCTCCACAATGAAGCAGTTAAAGCAGAAAACATCAAATCTAAAGACTTGGGTGCTATGTTCAATAAACTTGAACCCCGTTCCGACGGAACGTTATGTTTAGAAAACAGAAGTTGGTCACCATGCTTTAGTGACTTAAGGGCTTTGATTATGCACGAGTCACATAAGTTGAAGTATTCTATCCATCTAGGTTCTGACAAGATGTACCATGACCTCAAAAAATTATATTGGTGGCCGAACATGAAGGCCGACATTGCCACTTACGTCAGTATGTGTTTGACATGTTCGAAGGTTAAAGCCAAATGTCAAAAACCGTCTGGTCTATTGGTACAACCTGAAATACAACAATGGAAATGAGAGAGAATAACGATGGACTTTATCATAAAGCTACCAAAGACATCTAGCGGATATGACACGATTTGGGTCATAGTTGATCGTCTTACAAAGTCAGCTCATTTCTTGCCAATGAAAGAGACTAACACGATGGAAAAGTTGACGAGGCTGTACTTGAAAGAAATAGTCTCCAGGCACGGAGTGCCGATATCGATTATATCTAACCGAGATAGTCGATTTACATCGAGATTTTGGCAGTCGCTTCAGGAAGCCTTGAGAACTCAGCTAGACATGAGCACTGCATATCATCCTCAAACTAACGGAAAAAGCGAGAGAACAATACAGACGTTGGAAGACATGTTGTGAGCCTGTGTGATTGACTTTGGAAAGGGTTGGGACAGACATCTACCTTTGGTAGAGTTCTCATATAACAACAGTTACCACACCAGCATCAAGGCTGCACCATTTGAAGCACTTTATGGTTGAAAGTGTCGTTCACCTGTTTGTTGGGCCGAAGTTTGAGACGGCCAACTCACCGGTCCAAAAATCATTTACGAAACAACAGAGAAGATCGTTCAAATCCAAAATCGAATGCAAGCTGCACGTGACCGATAAAAGAGTTATGCTGATAAGAGGCGTATGCCCTTTGACTTCCAAGTTAGAGACAAGGTCATGTTAAAAGTTTCACCTTGGAAGGGAGTGATCCAATTTGGAAAGCGTGGAAAGTTGAACCCCCGATACATTGGACCGTGCAAAATCTTAGCAAGGATTGGTCCGGTAGCTTACCGACTCGAGCTACCACAAGAACTAAGTAGTGTTCACAATGTCTTTCATGTGTGCAATCTGAAGAAATGCTTATCTAACGAAACACTCGTCATACTTCTAGAAGAGATCCAAGTTGACGATAAGCTTAACTTTGTTGAAGAACCGGTAGAAATCATGGACCGCGAGGTCAAACAACTCAAGCAAAGCCATATACCGATTATCAAAGTTTGATGGAATTCCAAGAGAGGTCCTGACTTCACATGGGACCGTGAAGACCGGTTTCTAAGCAAATACCCTCACCTCTTTCCAGGCACCTCTCAACCGGATGATAACAACTGAGTTTCAGGACGAAACTCTTTTAATGGGGAGAGACTGTGACAACCAATTTTTTTCTAGGTTAATAATTATCTATTAACTCAAAATATTTTATTTTCAAAGTTTACATACTTGATTTAACCTTAAACCGCGAGGTTATCCCGCGTATAGCCATAAACGTCTTCGGACGCACACCGACTCTAGACTAATTTTAGTCTACATTATTTAAACACATTATCAATCTCATGCACATTAATTTTACAAGTCATATACATTTGGTTGTACCACTTTTTACGTAACTCGTTTAAACTCGCGCTTTAACACGTACATGCATGGAAACTACCCAATACCCTCACCACATTTACCAATATCCTCAAATACTTATATACTATCAAAATTTATCATTTCACTCCCCAATTTATATATATAAACCGCCCCCTTGATTTCTTGAGTTATTTGTGCTTATTTGTCTCTTAGATATTTCCTAGATAAGTAGATACATGCAACTAGCTTTTTACTAACACTTATCACTTGCCAAAAACTCAACTCAATCTCTTTTTCTCTCTTCCATAGCCACGGCACCAAAGCACCCTTTTAGGATTCCATTGTCTTTCATTTCCTTGATATTTCTAGCATATAAGGGTATTTAAGGTTCATTACTAAAGTGTTCTAAGGTGATTTGAAGGTTAGGGTTTCAAGATTTAGCAAGGGTTTAAAAAAAAGTTAGGGTTTCATTTAGTTATATTGGGAATTTAAGGCTCATTTCAGCTCTCTAATCATCTCCATCTAATTGTGAGCATCTCCTAACTTATCATTTTATTCATTATGCATCATGCTCATTTATACATTTTTCTTCAAAACAAGCATCACCCATATGATTATGTTATCATTTTTATAAACTTAACTAGTAATTTTTAGTGATAAAAATATATCCTTTATGTTCTTGCATTATTATTGTACTTATTAAATTGTTGGAAGTAAACTAGTGATTTTATATGTTAGCTAGTGATATTAGTAACGTTGTATCTTGTTGGTGAAGAGATTAAGTTAGATATGGCGTGGATTTGTTGTTTGAATTAGTAGTGAACGGAGATAAGTTAGATTAGGCATTTGGGAAAGTTGTGGATGGTTATTTTGGCACTTTTTGGGAAATTATATAAGCTGTCCCAAACAGCCCCTATGTTACAGGTCCCGTAAAAATGTTTTGAGATGTTAAAACTTTAATATTATGATAGTAGATGTCGTTACATAAATTTTGATATAAAGAACACTAAAATCGGGCTTAAAATGAGCAAGTTATGGTCAAATGAAGTTTGAGAACACTTTTCAGCAAAACTGTTTCGGGTACATTCTGAGCAGTTTCTAAATCGTGTGTTTTGACCATTTTCGGGTCCGAATCGGCTAAAGTGTATAAAAGAAAACTTGTCTGGAATGAGTTTTCGCTAAAATATAGGAACTTTCTTTTGTCATGAAAGTCAATAACGAAGGAGATATACTCTGTAGAAGTTGGAATATTTTTTAAAAAATATAATAAATTTCCTGCACACATTTTGGGTAAATTGGTTGCTGTTAGAATGTTAATTTGGTGTTTCAGGACGTTTTCGGGTCCATTTGAGCTTTAAAAACGCTAGCGAATAATAGTGTACTACTTATAAATTATTAGGGCGCGTTATAAACATTATCAAAGCGATATTTCGTAAGCGTTAGGAGTTTACTAAAATGGAATGTTTTTATTTGATGTAAGGTATATATTAGTAAGATAAAAATAGTAACTCTCGGTTAAGTGTCGAAACTAAATTAAAAACCCTTTGACTTGCGAAACCACGTTTTGACTAACTAAACTATGAAACAAGCATATGCGGGTGATGTTGATTTTCTAAAAATAGTTTATGCATCGTTTTACTTGCATTGAGCCGTGTCGTTATTCATTTAGGTCGCGGTTAGGATTACGTGCTCATATTACGTTTGCCGATTACTATTCTACGTTTCGTGATTATTTTCACCACTCATTACTTTGCTTAAGGTGAGATTTCATAGCCTCACATTTTACTTGTTTATTTACTTGGGGTGAAATTACATTGCTCTTTTTACGTTTGAACACAAGTACAAATTACTCATTTACGGATTGATCTAAGTATCCTTTAACCTATGACTTACAGTACGCCCTTTTTCATGAACCGTTAATTACCTCGTCTAAGCACGAATGTTATGGATAGATCTATTAGGGTTGACATCCCTGCCAGGTTTGACTGAGTACATGTCAAACAGGCGCAATTTTATTTGAGATACTTTACGGGTTTCCCAGGTTAGGCACCCGCATGAGCTTTTATTCTTGGTTATGGTTAACGCTTCGATCATGAGCTTAGACAATAGTTTTGTATCTGTTATATTGTCATACACACTTTAAAATCTTGTGGTTCACATTTATAGTCTTTTAAACCTATGAACTCACCAACTTTATTGTTGATACTTTTAGCAATGTTTTTCTCAGGTGCTTGATCTTTATGGCTTGCTTATGGTGTCTCATTCACGAAGTCTTTTCCTGCATTATGTTGATCATTTGTGCAACTTTTAAACTACTAGTACTTTTGGGTTTAAGTATTTTAATGTACTCGGTTGAAAACTTATTCCACTTTGTTTAAATTCAAATGATCACTTTTCAAAATGACTCATATAGATGTCGTTCTTTATTATCTTGTGCTTATGTATTATGAAGTCACACACCCCTAGTTACCTTTCCGCTGTGATATTTTAGGGGTGTGACATAATTGTTCGTAAATAAAAAAAAGAACAAAAACAAATAGCTTAAGTTCAAACAAATAAGGAACAGTGTTGGTAGTTACTTTCCCGACCATCCCCATGAAAAGACACAAAATCATAGACATAAATGTCTTGATCATAGATCAACAAAAACAACCTTAGTTGGCGTTCCCGTAACGGTCAACTCTCAATTATCCATAATATACATACTATACAATATTAGTGGCGATATCTACCACTTTATACATGGAAATACATAGTTGGTTTATAATTTCGAGCAACTAGAAATAATATACAACATAACTTTACATCATTGGTTTATAACACGTACCAACGAATAATCGATCCTTCAAAGAATATTATTAGTTATGTGATAACCGGTAACTTTTCCTGGGTTAAGTATTATAAAATATTATGATTTTTATATCGGAGTCTTTCAGTTTTCTTGGAGAAAGATGTGAAGTTAACTTCGGTTGCCTATTTTGCGTAAAACGTATCGGTTGCCTATTCCACACCATTTCAAAATCAAACAAAATTTTTTGTCTCTCCTCTTTTTCTCTCCTATATTCGGACGCAACCACAAGGGCCTAGAAACACAAGATTTTTAAAGATTTAACAAGAACACGGGTTAATAATTCATAGTGAGTTAGTGTTAGATAGCTTCGGGTTGTAGAAGAACGATTTAGGTTTACTTGTTCGCGTCAAAAACCAAACCAAGAACATCAAGATTGTAAGTTTTTCTAAATCTTGTTTTAAGTTGTACTTTTATGGTTCTCATAGTGTCTAAACGATAGTTGTACAAGTTGATCGTTGTGAAATCGAGTTTTGAAAACAAAACGAATTGTAAAAGGGTATGTTAGTATGTGTCGAAAATAAAAAGAAAGAAACAAGGAATGGACACTTTTAAATTTTGGTTGTGGTGGTAAATTTGTTTTGATGTCTAGTGCTTATTTGGGGCTTATTTTGAAATTTTGCTTAAAAATAAGCTATTAAAGGAACTTATTTGGATTTGGGTTATGTGTGTTGGGCTCGACCCAACCATGGTTACGGTTTTGGGCTCGGTTACACTCGGCCCGACAAGAAAAGGGCTTGGCCCATTTGATTTTGGCTTATTTTCGAGCTTATGGCTTATTATTTTCGGCTTATATTTTCAAGCTTATAACTTATTGTTTTCGGCTTATATTTTCGAGCTCATGGCTCATGGATTTCAGCTTATATTGTGAGCTTATGGCTTATGGATTTTGGCTTATATTGTGAGCTTATGGCTTATGGATTTCGGCTTATATTGTGAGCTTATGGCTTATTGAATTTGGCTTATATACTTGAGCTTATAGCTTATTATTTTTAGCTTATATAATGGGCTTATGGCTTATTGGTTTTCGGCTTATATAATAAGCTTATGACTTATTGGTTTTCGGCTTATATAATGGGCTTATGGCTTATTGGGTTTCGGCTTATATAATAGGCTTATGGCTTATTAGGTTTCGGCTTATATAATGGGCTTATGGCTTATTAGGTTTCGGCTTATATAATTGGCTATTGGCTTATTGGGTTTTGGCTTATATAATGGGTTTATGGCTTATTGGGTTTCGACATAGGTTGGGCTTATGGTTTAAATGGGTTTCAGCCCATTTGACGAGACATATTGGGTTTCGGTATATAACTTGGACTTTTAATTTAACTTGGACTTTTAAAATAACTTGGACTTAAAAATAACTTCGACTTTAATATAACTTGGACTTTTAATATAACTTGGGCTTTTTATTTTAGGTTGGACTTAAATATATGAATAATGGATTTTGGACTCAAAAATTGATTTTTTAGGAGTGACCAGAGGATTTATAAAAAGCTAACGACTAATATTTGCATGGGTGTCTGAAACTTTTTTTGAAAAAATTATGGAAAATTATTTTAATGTCGACTCGACTAAAAGACAAAAAGTGCTTTTTTGTAACCATTAAAGATCAAGATTAAAACAAATTAATCCCGAATATAATAAGTCCCGATATGAATTTATTCATACTTTCCCTGCGCATAGCCCGAAAAAGACGAATAATTAATAAAATATTAAGTTTAATTCATTCTATTTTAACGTATTCGTATTATATATAATAAATATATATATATATATATAATAATATATATATATATAATATATATATATATATATAATATATAGAATAATATATAGTTTATATCGTATCACTCGAGATGCTTATTCGTTTAATTTAATCTTTGAATTCTCGCGTTTTTCTCGTCAGATCTTCTTGGACCGTTTGGTCAGTTGTTTCGTTTTCGTTATTAGCTATGTTCTGAGTATTCAGTGTCGATGTCGCACTTAGCCCAAGTACATTGAGTCGTTTTGCGTAACCACCTCACAACCATGATTTTGGATAAAGGTTTTGAAACAAGGGTAAAAGTTTTCTAATGAGGATACTAATTTAAAAATAAGGATAACGATTTTGTGAAATGGATAAGGATTTCGTATGAGTAAAGGACGAACGCTTGTACAATAAGATAACTTTGTACAAATATTTATGAGGTAAATTTATGTTAGGTCGTAGCCGGGTACTGTTGAGCGTGCGTTGAGATTATTTGTGCGTTTGCTATTTGTTGCTATTGAGGTGAGTTCTCGTAGCCCCACTTTTGACTGTTTTTCCTTTAGGGGAAAATGATACTCAAATGTGCATTGAACTATTTTTCTGAACTGTACAAAATGTGATTTTGTTCTTGGGACAATCTATGTGCTTATGACTGCCATGTGAATGATATGCATTGGTATGCTATGCTGTGTGATCTTTCTGTGTGGTTCTTCACCCTAATTAGCTCAAGCTGGTAGGCATTAGGTGTGGTATGTCATCGGGGTTGCGACCCTAAGAGCGTTGGTACGCGCTGGTGATTAGACTAGCGGGGATGCTAGGTCTGGGTACATGATTAGCGGGGATGCTAAGTCATGGGTTGTTCGCATATATTCACTGTCATATAGCACAATTGTCCAACTGATTGAAAATATTGGCACAACGACTTGGTTTTGAGTCAAAACCTACGAGCTCACCAATATTATTGTTGATGTTTTTGAGTATCATTTTCAGGTGTATTGTTAACAAAGGTAACTAAGAACTATTGGGGACCAAAGTCGAGGACAAGTTGGGAGTTTATTTGAATACAATTGTTTGACATTTTTCCAAGGTTGCGAAATTGTAAACTTTTGTAAATAATCTTTTGTAAACAAATGTATGGTATGATCTTGTATCTTGTGCAGCTTAAATCATTATGTCACATTCCTGTGTTTCCGCCGCTGACGGGGTGTAACAGATTGATATTCAGAGCCAAGGTTATAGAGAATGCTGGTTTTTATAAAAAGAAAATTTTGTAAAAACGCAACTATAACCAAACTAGATTTTTTCGTAAAACCTCGAACATGATGAAAGTTGACTATCCTAAGCAGTTCATAGTATTTCCTAAATTACGCATAGCCTGATCAACTATGCTTAATTCATGAAGGACTATGAAATGATGGGGTTAGTTTTCTAAAGTTATGTTAGATGAGGGAAGGGATGTGTGAGAAATGAGACCACCTACAAATGCTAGGATGTGAAATGATAAGAACACTTGCGAATGTTGAGTTCGAGAGCATATTGATTTTAGGATTGCCATGCTGCCTTAGTAGTAGTAGTGTGCGATGCCTTGAATTATCATGGATAGCGATGTTGATTGATTGATGTTAGCCGTGCTTGCCTTAGAGTAGTGCATGTTGCCTTAAGAGTTTTAGTGGAATCGTCGCAGGTAGCGACATGAATTAATGGAATGCTTTTGTGAATTATGTGCACTATGTGATAACCAGAAGTGCTCATTCGGTATCAAACCCGGTCGGCGTTTATTTGTTGTTCGTATTTTTCCCGATATATTTATTATATATATATATATATATATATATACACGGTTATGAACGTCTAATTTCAAACGCTATGTTGATTTGTATATGTAAGCATAATGATGCTGTTAATTAAGATAATAATATTTTATGAGATATTTATACCCTTTTATCGTGTTATCACAGGATGTCTACCCTAGTGTTTGTTGACCCAAAGAGTTCCACCCAGGCTGACGGAGCTCAGAGCTTCCGAGTGCCCGCACCATTTCATGAGGATCCTTACGAGGCTATTAGGCAGTCTTGTTTAGTTGAGACGGACACTGAGTGCGAACCTTCTGAGGACCCTATTGATACTGAGACACCTGAGTCACCCCACGCTGTAGCATCACCCACTCCACTTCCTGATAGTACATCGCCCGCTTGTCATACTAAGGAGTCAGAGGATTCTGACACGTCTGGTGCGAGATCCACATCATCAGATTCCACCGCACCACTGTCACCAGATCACCCACTTACCCGTACTTCACCTACCCCTACACCTACTCATGCTTCATTTCACTGTAGGACTGCGCGTATGACTGTGCATGCCCAACCCGTCATGTCCCCTAGTCATTCGGCCAGAGTGGCAGTGGTGATGGCTTTGTCGGATTCAGCTCTACGTAAGAGGTATAGATCATCTTACGAGACATCATCATCATCATTGTCTTCGGCCATTCCAGTATGGAAAAGGTACCGGGGTACGTCTGAGCTCATATTAGATACGGATAGTGAGGAGGATGAGATAGGAGAGGAGGATACTGATGAGGATGAGGGTCATGGTTTAGATGATGAGGGTCATGGTTTAGATGATGAGGGTCATGGTTTAGATGATGAGGGTCATAAGTTAGATGATGAGGGTCATGGGTTAGATGACGAGGGTTGTAGTGTGGAGAGTGATGGACTTAGTTTAGAGGGGGAAGAGGAGGAGGCTGTACCTGAGGGTCAGCAGCGGGCAGTTCTGGTTGCGGGGGCAACCGCGAGCGCGCCTTTAGGACTTGGGTATGAGGCGTTGAGGCGCCAAGAGTTAGCAGTAGAGGATGATCAGGTATACAGTACGTTTGAGATAGGACAGGGTTCTAGATCTGTACCAGAGCCTGAGAGACCAGAGAGAGTGTCAGCACTTAGGCAGCCCACACTCACTACATGGATAGACCCAGAGGACGGTATAGCTTACATTGATATTCCTGCTTATCCACCACCCGCACCACCCACTCAAACACCGCCATCACCCGAGTGGTCGTCTGGTTTACTTCCTGTTTCTCCAGCACCTTCTGCCGTCCCTTCACCTATTTCATCACCCATGATATCACTGACCGTCTCATCACCTATAGCTTCACCAGTGGCCACCCCGACAGCCACCATTCTGGTAGATGAGGACCAGTTTATAGAGATAGGGGCACAGTTAGAGCTTTTTAGGGGCATACTCCAGGATCACACTTAGCGTTTGGACGCGATGCCACCCACTTTGTTTGCGGGTATTGATAGGGATGCGAGGGAGCTATACACTAGGTCAGGAGTGGTTAGAGACGAGAATTGCTCATAGAGGTACATGTTTAGGAGTCTAGAGCTTGAGCAGGAGAGGACTTTTGTGACATTTAGAGCTTTATGGAGGCATGTGCTGGCATTGGAGGTATAGGCAAGGCATGTTGACACCCGGATGTTAGATATGTCACGGGCAGGGTATGATGACCTTAGACTGGTTCATGATATGTTAGTGCAGCAGGCCGCTTTGCTGCATGAGTTACAGGAGATGAGAGGCCGTGTTACTGCTTTAGAGCAGGAGAGGGACCGTATGGAGCAGTAAATGATATGAGATTGGTTAGAGTTTTTGTATAACACTAAACTGAGTAGCATCAGTTAGTGTGGGATGTGAGCCGAATAGTTTAGAGTAGTGTTAGACGTGAACTGATTAGTATCAGTCAGTAGTTAGCTTTAGTTAAGTCATAGTCATGTTAGTAAGAAGAAAATTGTATGGAAATCTTAAAAAAGGTAATGGATAGTAGTATTCTTATTTCATCTTGGATAGATAGATATGCCTAGTGCTTGTAAGCACGGTTACCATGCGTCATTAGTGAGATTGGAACGTAATCGGGTTGCTCGACTTTACCGTTATGATAGGAGGATAAGTAGTTAAGCGGAACACCGTAAGGTCACGCTAAGATTTGATGCGATATAGTGAGTGAACTTGAAACCCTACCATTTCGGTTAGAATGGTGAAAATTTTAGAATCAGTATTTTAACCTTCCTAGTAAGATATAACATAAGGTGCTTAGCCAAATAAAGTTTGTTTGGGAGAGAGAGTTTGAGTAGACATCGTTAAGTGAGTTGTAGACTGTTCTGCTCAAGTAGAACATGAGATATGATATGTGAGGCATATACCCTTGTAATATTGGTCACATGGACCAGCGCAACTAAGATAATTTGGTATCGTCAAAGTATTAGAGTTTCGATGCTATGTCGAGATCCGAATCATACTCGGATGCACGACTAAAACCGTGTAACCTAGAAGTTAAGGAATGACTAGTAAATCGAGGAATAATAGAAGAGATTATCTGATTTAGTGGATAGAATCTAAGAGAAACATGAGAGAGTATAAGGACTGAATGATAGAACTAGGTCTTTAGGGGAATCGGAAGAAACCCCGCTTGAAGAAACCAATTCGTTAGAGGGCCAGTGTATTGAGTTGGGGAATGGGACTTCCCTATAGATGATCATGGTTGAGAAATTCGAGTTGAATTTCCAGGGCGAAATTCCTTTAAGGGGGTTAGACTGTGATAACCGATAACTTTTCCTGGGTTAAGTATTATAAAATATTATGATTTTTATATCGGAGTCTTTCAGTTTTCTTGGAGAAAGCTGTGAAGTTAACTTCGGTTGCCTATTTTGCGTAAAACGGTTACGGTTTAACCGGGTCTTGGGAGAGTCATATGTATCGTAATAGAATCATTTTAAATTCGTATTTCCGTTTTAGAATGGTTATGAAGTCATTCGGTGCTTTCCGGGAAGTTACCTCGCGTTTAACAGAAATCGTCACGTAGCGCGTACCGGCACGACAATAAATATAAAAATGAGTTTTTATAAGCTTTGGGTGAATCGAATAAACTTATTTAATGAAATATTTTATAAGTTGATGAAACGTTGGATAAAACATGAATCGTTGAGGTGTGAAATGAAAACTATCAGAAAACGGGCGTTTCATGAAATTCAGTAAAAGACTGTAACGGTCGTTAAAGTGAAAACTTTGGGCAAATAAAATGTGTCAAGTTGGAACACTTTTAAAAATGATGGGAAAGGTTCAGTTTAGTTTAAACAAGAATTCGTGTTTTTGATCCTGACGCGACCGGTAACGTTTTAAATGAATTTTAGGAGATTTAAATTAGAAAAGAATGTCAAGTGAATACTCTAAATTATTGGAAAAATGATTTTAAACGCAATAAAAATACTAACTAAACCCGGGTACATTTTTACTTAGCGAGAATTGAGTTTTTAGAGAACCCGACACAAAAACAAGACACCCCGAGCATCATAGGATGCTAACCAGCTAGGGACAAGGAGAGGGAGACACCAAGGCTTAATTTTAGCTACTTAGTCCCTTCATGGTACAAATTTTTTGTCTTAAGCCTCAAACATGCATTCCACACCATTTCAAAAATCAAACAAATTTTTTGTCTCTCCAAAAAAAAAAAAAAAAAAAATAAAGAAAAAAAAAAAAAAAGAATCGAAGAAACCCCTTGATGAAACCAAATTCTTTAGAGGGCTAGTGTATTGAGTTGGGAAATGGGACTATCCCTATAGATTATCAGGATGAGAAATTCGAGTGAATATTCTAGGGCGAATTCCTTTAAGGGGGTTAGACTGTGATAACTGGTAACTTTCCTTGGGCTAAGTATTATAAAATATTATGATTTTTATATCGGAGTCTTTCAGTTTTCTTGGAGAAAGCTGTGAAGTTAACTTCGGTTGCCTATTTTACGTAAAATGGTTATGGTTTAACCGGGTCTTGGGAGATTCATATGTATAGTAAGAGAATCATTTTAAATTCGTATTTCCGTTTTAGATGGTATGAAAGTCCATCAGGTGCTTTCCGAGAAGTTACCCCGCGTTTAGCAGAAATCGTCACGTAGCACGTACCGGCACGACAGTAAATATGAAAATGAGTTTTTATAAGCTTTGGGTGAATCGGATAAACTTATTTAATGACATATTTTATAAGTTGATGAAACGTTGGATAAAACATGAATCGTTGAGGTGTGAAATGAAAACTATCAGAAAACGAGCGTTTCGTGAAATTCAGTAAAAGACTGTAACGGTCGTTAAAGTGAAAACTTTAGGCAAATAAAAAGTGTCAAGTTGAATTTTGAATGTTGGAACACTTTTAAAAATGATGGGAAAGGTTCAGTTTAGTTTAAACAAGCATTCGTGTTTTTGATCCTGACGCGACCGGTAACGTTTTAAATGAATTTTGGGAGATTTAAATTAGAAAAGGATGTCAAGTAAATACTCTAAATTATTGGAAAAACGATTTTAAACGCAATAAAAATACTAACTAAACCCGGGTAACATTTTTACTTAGCGAGAATTGAGTTTTTAGAGAACCCAACACAAAAACAAGACACCCTCGAGCATCATATGAAGCAGCCAGTTAGGGATTGAGAGGGATACACCAAGCTTAATTTTAGCTGACTGGTCCCTTCATGGTACAAATATTTTGTCTAAGCTCAAACATACATTCCACACCATTTCAGAAAAAATCAAACCAAATTTTTTTGACTCTCATCTCTTCTCTCCTACAATCGGACGCAACGCACAAGGAACTAGAAAACACAAATTTTTGTAAGATTAACAAGAACACGGTTTAATAATGCAATAGTGGTTGAGTGTTAGATAGCTACGGGTTATAGAAGAACGATTGGTTTACTTGTTCGCGTTAAAAACAAACCAAGAACAGCAAGAATGTAAGTTATTTTCTAAATCTTGTTTAATATTTTACGTTATGATTCTCAAAATGCTAAACCTAGTTGTACAAGTTGATCTTTGTGAAATCAAGTTTTGAAAACAAAGCGGATGTAAAGAATGGTGTTATCGTATGAGTCACAAAACAGAAAAAATAAAACGGAATGAGAAACTTAAAAATTTTGGTTGTGGTATGTAAATATTTTTGATCCTAGTGCTTATTTGGGGCTTATTTCAAAATTTTCTTAAAAATAAGCTAGTTAAAGGACTTAACATGAAATGGGTTATGTGTGTTGGGCTCGTCCCAACCATGTTATGGTTTTCGAGGCTCGGTTCACTCGGGCCCGACAAGAAAAGGGCATGTCCATTGATTTATGGCTTATTATTGATGCTTATGGCTTATTGATTTTCTGGCTTATATTTCAATCTCAGCTTAGTGGATTGCGGCTTATATTGTTAAGCTTATGGCATATTGAATTTGGATTATATACTCGAGCTTATAGCTTATTATTTTCGGCTTGTATAATGGACTTATGGCTTATTGGGTTTCGGCTTATATAATGAACTTATGGCTTATTGGGTTTCGGCTTATATAATGGGCTTATAGCTTATTATTTTCGGCTTATATAATGGACTTATGGCTGATTGGGTTTCGTCTTATATAATGGGCTTATAGCTTATTATTTTTGGCTTATATAATAGACTTATGGCTTATTGGGTTTCAGCTTATATAATGGACTTATGGCTTATTGGGTTTCGGCTTATATAATGGACTTATGGCTTATTGGGTTTCAGCTTATATAATGTGCTTATAGCTTATTATTTTCGGCTTATATAACGGGCTTATGGTTTAAATGAGTTTCGGCCCATTTGACGAGACATATTGGGTTTCGGTATATAACTTGGACTTTTAAAATAACTTGGACTTTAATATAACTTGGACTTTTAATATAACTTGGACTTTTAAAATAACTTGGACTTTAATATAACTTGGGCTTAAATATAACTTGGACTTTTAAAATAACTTGGACTTTAATATAACTTGAACTTTTAATATGACTTGGACTTTTAATATAACTTTGGCTTTTAATTTTGGGTTGGACTTAAATATATAAATAATAGATTTTGGACTCAAAAATTGATTTTAGAGTGACGAGATGGATTTAAAAAAGCTAAAGGACTAATATTTGGCATGTTGTCGAAAACTTTTTTTGAAAAATTTATGGAAATAGTTATTTTATGTCGATTCGACTAAAAGACAAAAGTGACTTTTTGTAAACATTAAGAGTCGAGATTAAACAATTTAATCCCGAATATAATAAGACAATAGGATTTTCTTCATACTTACCCCGCTTAGCCCGATAAAAGGACGAAATAATAATAAAATATTATTTTAATTCATTCTATTTAAAGTATTCGTATTATATATATATATATATATATACGTACTTATACGTATCGTATCGACTTCGAGACGCTTATACGTTTAATTCAATCTTTGAATTCTCGCGTTTTTCTCGTTAGATCTTCTTGGACCGTTTGGTTATGTTCTGAGTATTCGGTGTCGATGTCGCACTTAGCCCAAGTACATTGAGTCGTTTTGCGTAACCACCACACAACCATGATTTTGGATAAAGGTTTTGAAACAAGGGTAAAAGTTTTGTAATGAGGATACTAATTTGAAAATAAGGATAAAGATTTTGTGAATGGATAAGGATTTTGTGTGAGTAAAGGACGAACGCTTGTACAATAAGATAACTTTGTACAAATATTTATGAGGTAAAATTTTAGGTCGTGGCCGGCACTGCTGAGCATGCGTTGAGATTATTTATGCGTTGCTTATTGTAATTTGTGCGGTTGCTATCTGTTGCTATTGAGGCGAGTTCTCGTAGCCCCACTTTTTACTGTTTTTCCTTTGGAGAAAAATGATACTCAAATGTGCTTTGAACTGTTTTTCTGAACTGTGCAAAACGTGATTTTGTTTTTGGGACAATCTATGTGCTTATGACTGTTATGTGAATGATATGCATTGGTATGCTATGCCGTGTGATCTTTCTGTGTGGTTCTTCACCCTAATTAGCTTCAGCTGGTAGGCATTAGGTGTGGTATGTCATCGGGGTTGCGACCCTAAGAGCGTTGGTACGCGCTGGTGATCAGACTAGCGGGGATGCTAGGTCTGGGTACATGATTAGCGAAGATGCCAAGTCATGGGTTGTTCGCATATATTCACTGTCATATAGCACAATTGTCCAACTGATTGAAAATATTGGCACAACGACTGGGTTTTGAGTCAAAACCTACGAGCTCACTGATTGTTTTGAAACTAACCTTTAAAATATATAAATAAATATATAATACTTATAAATATACAATAAGGATAATTATCAAGAAAATCAATGAAACCGGAAGTAGTATATGATATTCCCGGGTCGTTTATCCCCAACGAGGAGTGAATTGAAAAGTCGAGACGGTTTGATAATCGATGATTGAATGGAACAAGATTTTTGATTGGTTTTCTAATTTATACTAATAAAATGCAAAAACGTTTAAGAGAAACCTAAAAACGAAGGCTAAAAGTGAATAAACCTAAAAAACGAGAACCGGGACTTAAACCCGTTATTTAAAAACTCAAATTTTGCAAAAATGACCCTACGAAAGCAAAATTAATTTTCCTAAGTGCAAAATGATAAAAGAATTTTTTTTTGATTTTTATTTAATTTTTAATGAATTAAAAAGAGATTTGAAAAGAAAAATTGATAAAAAATATTAAACTTTAATGGAAAAACCTGAAAAATTTATGGAAAATAGTTTGAAAGAAGCAGAATGCAAGAAAAGTAAATTGGTGCAAAGTGACTTATTGGATAAGCCAGAAATAAGCTAAACAGATTATTAAGCTAAAAGGGAAAACAAGGCTTAAATAACAAATTATGCAAATACAAACTGAAAAAGACCCAAGGGCGACTTGTAGTAGAGTGGTGTGTGGGACGTTTGAGTGTGAAGGGGGAGGTCTAGGGTTCGAACCTTGGCCTCCCTTTTTGAATTTTTTTTACTTATAAAACTTGCAAAATTAAGCAAGTTTAAAAAAAACAACTTTTTATGAAAATGGGAAATAAGCACAGAAAAAGGTGAAATAAGCTGGCAGTATTAACTATTTTACTCTAAGGTATGTTTAGCTAAACTGTTGGATTCCTTGGGGCAAAATAAGCAAATGGCTAACCTAAATAAGCTAAGACAAATGATAGCCTACACTTAATAAGCAGGTATGAACACAAATAAGCACAAAAACACAGACAAATAAGCAAGAAAAGTCAAATAAGCTTAAAGGCACAAGCTGCATACAAACAGCCAAGGGGACAAAGTTTAAGCTTAATTTTAAGCACCTTAGAGGGTCTTTATGGGCTTAAGGTGCATATGAGCTTAAAGAACGGCTTATGGGCTACTCAAATCAACAAAAAGAAAAAGGTTTGAAACTAAAATAAGCAGAGAAAAAGGGCTTGGAAAAGTGCTGTTCACAATCAGCATATGCTGATTTTGGGTTTTGAAAAGACAAAATGGCAACTTGCAGCCTACAAAATAAGCTAGCAAATGAGCTTAAAATTGAAAATCAAGTTAAAACAGATGGAGTGTGACTCCAAATGAGCTTATGCTCAAAATTTCAAAGGCTAAAAACAATTTTAAAGGTCTGATAATTGAAGTTAAAAAATGGCAGTTTTATATTTAACAACACTTAACAAAACACTATGACAGATTTTGCAAAACTAGAGTAAAAGTAAAGACACTTATACACATCTATTTTGACACTAAAAGGACTCAAAAGCAATGTAGAGAAGCTGTTTTAAACAAGCTTATCAAATAAACTCTTTGAAACAATTTTTGACTCACAGTTTTGAAAACCACTTAAGAAAAACTTTAAAAACAAAATTTAAACTTTAAGACCTTGAAAAACAGACTAAAATCAACTAAAAAAGACTTGTAAAATGTTAACAACATGACCCAAAGGGTTTTTAAACCATTTTGACCCTTATTAACCCTTGTGCCAAACACCCCTTTAAGTATTTTAAAAGCAATTTTAAACTGAAATTTGACAAATTAAGCACATAATTTGAAAAATAGATGACAAGTAAGCTGAGTTAAGCAAAGATAAGCAATAAGCATAGAAGGATAAGCACTAAATAAGCAAAACAACAATAAGCAATTAAAAGCCAATATAAGCAGTTTAACCCAAAAACTTAAATAAAAGACATGTAAGCAAAAAAATAAAGACTAAGAAGCATCAAATAACAGCAATAAGCAAGACAAGCTAGAAATAAGCAGAAAATAAGCACTATGAACAGTAATAAGCAAAACTTGAAAAATAAGAAAACTTACAACACCCTTGCTCAAAACAGGGCTTAATCAAGTGATCTACAAGCTCTAGCTTGTCAAAGACAAGCTAGTGAGGTCTATAAGCTCTTCCAAAGTTAGCTTATCATCCAATTCGGCTGTGGTACTTTAAGGGGTGGATATTTAGTTTTTTTTTGAATTTTCTTAAGTTCTTTATATTTAAGTGAAAAATAGATTACTTATGTGTTTAAATAAGAGCTTAAAACAGCTTTAAGAGACTTTAAAACAATTAGTAAACACAGAAATTGAAACTTAGACTTTTAACTTAAAAACTCAAATTTTCATTACTTAAAAGGAAATTACAATACTTGGAATTTTAAAAGTGCATTGATATAAAAACAAGCTGAAACTAAAACTAGGTTAAAACTACATGCCCCCTATGGGCACTTATACAAGTCCTATTTAAAATAAGCTAATGAAGATTCTTGGCATTTACTTGTGCTCTCTCTGTCTTGTGCTTTCATTGTGAGAGGCAGAGCACTTGTGCTTGTTGTGTGAGGGAGTCCAAAAAATCATCAAAACCGTCTAATATGAGTACTCCCTAAGTGATATCATCTTAGCCATTAAAATCTTGTCTTTTACCTTTGACGAATGAGGGTATATGGGATTGCCAACATGGCAATTGACCATGTGAGGTGTAGGGTTAAGTTGGGAGGTGATGGTTTTGTAGTTTAGTTGCAGGGTGGAGCAGAGGTAAGTGAAGCGTGAATAGGGAAAAAAGCGGGAAAACGTGTTGTTCTGTTTTATATCTGTTTTGGTGTAAAGACAGGGGTGAAGGTTTTAGAGTTTGACACTTTTGGCCCTTGAGTTTGTATAATGTTATTTCATGAACCGTCCTTGTGGTGTATAAAAGGTTTTAAGACTTGGCAGGTTTGGCCCTTCCATTTGTATAATGTGTTTGTAGTTATGGTCCAAGTGGTGCAAAACTTTTGGGACTTCGGCAATAACAGTCCCTCAATGTTATTTGTAAGTTTGCAAGTTAAGTCCTTGTGGGGCTTAACATTGTTAAAGGAAAAGGCTAACAGGGTTATACGGTTATGGTTTTGGGCCTTTATTATGTTTTTGGGCCGGTTTGATAATAAAAGGAATTTGGCCTTTTTTCTAGTACAAGTCTTTATGTTAATACATTAATGTGCTGCCTAGGCCCATCAGATAGGTACGGGTGGCCCATTAAGTATTTCTTCGATTTTCGGCTTCGGCTTTGATTTTGACTTCTCGGGGTTGACTTTTGTTGAGTTTTTGACTTGGACTTTTTTTGACTTGGTTTTAATTTCTTGGCTTTTGCTTCACGCTCTTTTCGTTCTCGTGCTCGGTTTTGTCGATTTGGCTTCGTGTTTGTCCTTTTCTCGGATATCCGTTACCTGCATAATACAAATGCAAAATATACAAATACAGCGTATTTTTGGTACGTTTTTAGTCATTTTAGCTTGTTTTAATGGACAAATGGTATGTGTAATTAAGCACATACCACTCACCAACATTATTGTTGACGTTTTCGAGTATCATTTTCAGGTGTATTGTTAACAAAGGTAACTAAGGACTATTGGGGACCAAAGTCGAGGACAAGTTGGGAGTTTATTTGAATATAATTGTTTGACATTTTTCCATGGTTGCGAAATTGTAAACTTTTGTAAATAAATCTTTTTAAAACATTGTATGGGTATGATCATATATCTTGTGACAACGAAATCCATTATTGATCGCATTCCCATGTTTCAGCCGCTGACGGGATGTGACAAGTTAAATTTAGACAAAACGATTATCTCATAAACCTCACTTTTTTCTCTCTCTCAAACTTTTTTTGTATTTTTCTGTTTTTTTGATTTTTTTAACTAATACTGAAAACTAATCTAATGTGTAGAATTTCACCATCTCATGAATACGATAAATCTCTGGATTCCTTATTAATTTTTTTTCCTGATCATAATAAAGAAAGTAGGTAAAAGATACAACTAGCGAGACTACAACTTATTTTACATCCTCAAATTGCATGTGCAATTTCCCGACTTAACTATGGATAGAAAATCAACACCATTGCATTGCGCAATTTCTCGACCATACCAGAGATAGAAAATAAACACACGACACATGCAATACAATACTTTACACAAAAGCAACTAGCAACCGATTAAGGACTTAATCTAATAGGGTAGGCTAAGGTGTAAAGGTGTAACAAAACAAATATTTGGTGTAAGAAAAGAAAGGATTAGCTCAACAGGTTTTTCTTGAGCTATCTTACTCTAAAAATGAGAGTAAACAAAAGGGTTTATATGGGGGTTAACAAACCAACGTAGTTAGTTAATATCACAACATGTATAGGCTTTTTGGTGTAATCCTAGAAATTTACCAGTTTAGAAATGTCACTCCATCTATTAAAAATAGTGCTTATTATTGTGGTCACGAATAAATATACCAAGCCAAGTTCTAAAGTTTACAACATCACCGACACACTCATATTTTTGTGAAATTTGGGTAAACATTCGAAAATGGATAAGGCTAAATTCTCACAATATCTAACAAGAGTTATGTGAGAAAGGTCATGCAACTAATAATTTCACAAAAATATGCTTATTTTTTTTTAATTTTGATATAAATGATGCATATTAATTGTAAAAATGAGGACAAGTAAGTGTTCTAATTCTCTTCCACCCACTTGAAATATACAACGCCCTCTTTGTATAAATATAATATTAAAAACAGGAAATTAAAGAATTAGAACAGAAAACTCTCATGAGATTTGCTCGGTATGATCCTCCATGTTGCGTATATGAGCAAGAATGTGTGTTGTAAATGCGTCTGAATACTAGCATGACTACAACACACATAGAATTCCAGAAAATAAGCATTCCACCAAATTAATTAATTTGTCCAGTAAGGTCCCTGTATTAATTATAAGAAAATAAGTGCAATTCTATCTCTGATATTCGTTAGTTAGAAATCAAAATAAAAACCTAAAAATGTATAGGAAGTCGATACGCTATATCCATATTTCAGGATACGCCGTATTGAGACCTGTAAAAAGTATCTGAGCTACGGGCCAGTCGTCTAATACGCTGTATTCATTTAATGAATACTCCGTATAGACTAATCTGAAAATATTTTTTTTAAAAGTGCAAAAAATTAAAAATTGGATAACGCCCCGATAGTCAATACGCCGTATTCATTGAGGTTGGATACGCCGTATCGGCAGTCTGGGAATACAGACTCGATAAAAACTTGAAAACTAATAAGATTATTACATGCAGTACTTTGTTGCGGATTTGTGCTAATCTTTATCTGTAATTGTTTCGGCGATATCTTATTTTTCTGTTCGTAACTATTACATACGTGTATAAGTTTCAAATCATGTAAATTGGTTAACCAATTGCGTGCTTTACAGGACTTTGCAAAAAACTTTTCTTAGCGAGACTAGAGTCCCGCTCCAAAAACATGCATATTCAAGAAAGAGAAATATTATTTTATTTTTTCTATTGTATTGTGGGTCATTATTTGGGTTTTTTGAGTTTTTTTAAATGATCGAGATCCTCTAAAGTTTATATGAACTTGACCGGCAAAGTTCTCTCATAAACATAAGAGTGTGGCCTACTGAGGGACCCGGTTTTTTTTATTGCGAGAGAACTTTACTGGTCAAGTTCATATGAACTTCAAAGGATCTCAATCCATTTTTAAATGATAAAAAGTAGAAAAAAAATTAGTGGAAGAGAGAAAATTGTTGTAACGGTTGAGAGAAAATTGCGGAAAAAGTTAAATGAAGTGTTTTTTGATGATTTGAAACTAATGTGACGAGGAAAAACCCTCTGCCACACCCCCCACACTTATAATCTTACGCATTCACAGTTTTTTGGTATATTAATTTATAATCTTATGTACGCATAGGTTATTAAACGCATATTACGTTCAGATAATGACTATAACTAATACAGGGTAATAATATTTCAACTTGATGCGGTTGTCGTAAGACTTCACAAGAAATTTTACAACTCCTTAGGAAGAGTACCTAATCGTTGTAGTGTAGTATAGGCAAGACTCGAGGGTTGTTATCGTTCTCTAGGGGAATAGGTTGGGAAGGCTCGATCAAGATCTAACAGAGGTCTACGGGGTTGAGAGAAGATTCTTTTTGTATTTTTATGTTTTTATGAAAGCAGGTAAATATCATGGTTTGAGAGGTTGATTTGTTTTTATCTAATTAAACTAATAATAATCTAAACTACTTTGGTGATAACTTATATGATAAACGAACGTATTTACTTAATCATGCACTACTCCTCAGATTGCTTCTCCTAATCCTGTTGCTTTGTCACACTTGTGATGATCTGTGTAAGTATTTCCTAAGTCATGAACGAATTACACGAACCCGCCGTCTATTTAATATTCCTTTAAGGCAACGTACAAGTAAGGTAGTATAAAGACTATTACAAGGCCCCTAAGATTATATTAAATGCAATTGAAATATCTTAAGAGGGATCAACCATATTAGGGGTAAGGTAGTATGAAGACTGTTACCGATGGTATCCTTTCTACACACTCGCGTTTTCCTAGACGTCTATGCCAATTTTATATCTTATGGCTAGTTTTCTAAAGCCTAACGCACACATCCATCACAAGAAGCAACATTAAAAAGATCTACAATCTTAGTTTCGTGCAATCATAAGTAAATACTAATAGATCTAGCATTGCATGGAAAATAAAGGAGAAGAACTAGAATCTATCACAAAACACATAGACATATTAAGTGATAAAGAATAAATGAACTTCACTTGATTAAATCATGCAGCTGAGGCTGTTACAAGAGGGGTTTGACCCCCTAAAAACGAGCCTAAAGGCTGCCAAAATCGTCTTCTGAAACTAGGGTTCGTCTCCCAAAAGTTACACTCTAAAACCCTAAAAACAAATTTGTATATATAAGAAAACAAGCTCGACTGCGTTGCTTTATGTTCTTGACGCCGTCGTGCCGCAATGGTATTCTAGGGTTTTTTAAGTCGGCTTCGTTCTGACGCCGTCTAGATTTTCATGACACCTTCACTTGATAACTTTGACGCCGTCGCTTGTAATTGGCGACGCCGTCTCCACGCACTGTATGCTTTTTTTCAAGATAGTTGGTGTAGAGTTGTAGTCTTGTCCGTTTCTTCTCCAATTGAGCCCAAGTCACGTGTATTTTCTCCAAAAGCCATCCAAGTGCTAAAAACACAAAAACAAACGATTAAGCACATAATCTAGGCATATTTGCAGGATTTAGGAGGTTAAATGACCCCGAAAAAATGTATAAAATGACACCTCATCACAACTATATTTGGTCAGGTTTGAAAATATGATCAATTTTGTTTAATAATCTTATTGTTTGAGTTGTTTATCTTGATCTTTTAACATAATTCAAATTCACTGAATATAAATGTATATATAGGGATGATAATTTCTGACTCGAGCCGAAACCGACAAAAAAATTAACAGGTTTACTAAATAGATTTGAGTTGTGTTCGGGTCGACCCATTTAACCTGTATATTAAACATGTTAAGTTCGGGTTGGCAATAAGTAAAGCGGGTCGACCCACTAACCCATTTAAGAATTTTCTCTTAAATTATAATTTACATATATTATATTATACGGTTAAATAGGTTAAACGGGTCAATTCACCAACTCATTTAACTTGTTTAACCCGTGTAATGTGTCAACTTTTTCTTTTTGATAAAACATGTTAAATAGGTTAACCGAGACTCTTTTAACTTATTCAGCCCACGTAATATATTTAAGCCGCCAAACCATGTAACTTTTTTTTTGAACGACAAAGATGAAATATATAAAAAAAAGAGTCTAGCAAGACGCTAGAAACTTAAAGTACAATAGAGTCAACAAAAAGAATTACATAACATCAAAAAAGGTAAATCCCGGAGACATTAAACAGCTATGGCAAGCAAAGGTAATGAAAAAACTTTGACACGAAGGTCCGAACCGTATCGGTTTTCCCTTATCGGCCAAAAGAAAAACCCCCCATCCCGGAGGCCAAGCCACCGGTTTTCACTTCGGTAAAAGAAAAACCCCCCATCCCGGAGGCCGAGCCACCGGTTTTCACTTCGGGATGGATTTTTATGAAACCTCCAAACAAGTCCCGAGAGAAGGATGAAAGACGAACATCCTCCAAACCGACGAAGATGCCAAACAAAAAACCGTGGCGTAACAGTACGACCAACCCAGCGAACTTGAAACGCCAGCTTCAGTAAAAAACCAAAGCAGCTCTAACCATTGCCATTACGCTGAATCAGAAAGGGGATACATAACCAGTCATTCAAGGTATAACTTCATGCACGAAAATGAAGAGAAACGAACATATATCGAATAGATCACTTTTCCTCAACTGTTTAGATAATTATAAGTGACGCTATTTCGGTATCTCCAAAGTCCACCAAAGAACCGAAGGTAGTATAAACATAGAAACCTGTGTTTTTCTCCTTTAGAAGCATGCCAAGAGATGATCCAATCATAGAAAGAATCCCAAGAAGCATCTTGAAAAAGAGGAATATCACACCATCTAAAAACGAGCTTTCACTATCGGGGAATCAATTGTCGCTTTCGAAAAAAACATGATAGCAGATTCGAACATTGGCATTGCCAGAAGGAAAAGAGATGGCCGGGATATCATACCACACGAAGAGAGATTCAATCTAATGAGGCGTCGGTCCCATGGAGAAGCCTCCACATAAACACATTTGACCTTCTGGGGGATAGAATATTTATCCCCAAGTAGTATCAATTAGCAAGAGTGGGAAAGATATTTTGGTCAATCCTATAACAGCATACCTTGAACGTTAAAAGATACCATTAGAGACCAGACTCCAAAGTACAAGTATCTTCATATGACATCAATATTTTGTTGACCGATCCCTCATTTAACATGTCACATAAATAGGCAAGAATTCTAACACAAGATTAGTCCAGACCAATTCCAAGACCATTTGCCCATTATTAATACGTCAATTATAAAAGACCAATCTTGTCTTGATCAAGATGATAGACCGATTAGTAACTTGTAAAAAGAGGATCTCGCCTACCCAAAAATCTTTTCAAAATCGAATAACGAAGTGCCACAACCTGCTTTAAAAACAAAAGTGTTAGATAAATAATACCTTATCGAATGGAGAAAATGGAGGTTCCAACCATGTTAGCCCAAATGCCTTGAAGCTACAACCATTTTGTAACGAAACCTCCTTCCTTGACCATGAGCTTTGATGACCTGAACCCAAAGGGCGTTTGGGGAAGAAAGCAACCTCCAACGCCATTTTTGAAGAAGAGCAAGGTTGAAAGCTTTAAGACTGCCAATGTTTAACCCTCCTTTATCGAAAGAATGTAACTTAGGTTGGCTAATCAACCCGTATTTGTTCAACTTGTATATTTTCTTATTATACGTAAGAGATTAGCCAAACCATTTAACATTTCCTATTACGATAAGTAACTGTTTTGCACTTTACACTCTTTTTTCATTTAAAACTAATATATAGCGTCATAATTTTTTTTTGTTATATTTAAAACTACAAATGATTAGTCTATGAAAATTTTAATTCTATCATGTTTGAAAATTTAACATTAGACTACTATGCAATTGAAAGTAAAACATAGTACTGTAGTACTTTCAAAAAGATTTTATTTACAAATGAAACTTGAATTATCTTTTGTAGGTACATTAGGCTGTTTATAATGGCCGGTCGCCATGTGAGTCGCTAAGGGTCAGCTGAGGGTCGCCCCACTGTGGGCTCAAGGTCGCTGAAGGTCGGCAAAAATGAAAATGGAGATGTGGGTCGGTACTACGACCGGTTCATGTGCTTCTTTGTGTGTATATTAATTAATTAAAAAATAATTTTTTTGGGGTATTTTTTTTAATGTAGGTCACCTTAGTGTAACTAATCATACTTCACATACAATAGATTCAGCCATCCAAGATTCTTTCGGCCCTTGAACCTCGCCCAGTCCCTCGTCAAAAAAATTAATTATACAAGAACCCGTCGCCGCAACACGCGGGTACCCGTCTATTTTAACTTATTTTTCAAAGATGCTACTTATGTTCTTTTCTTTTGTTTGGACCTTACGTTTATTTGGATATGAAATACTTTGCATTGTTATTGCTTAAAGTTATTTTAGTTTAAATTATCATTTATTTGTACAGTTGTTGTTAAAAAACGTTTAACCGAATAACATTTGTTCACTGCAAAATATAGTCACATGGTACCCGCCGCCGCATTGCGCGGGTACCCTGCTAGTGTAATAATATATAGTCACATTTGGTATAAGGTTTTTAGGATTATTATACTTGCACATCAGTATGATATCTTTGGGGTCAGGTTCTTTTTTTAATTTATAGCCCAAGTCATCGAAATAAAAATTAAGCCTGATATAGGATTATTATACTTCACACACAATAGATTCAGTATCATTTGAGCATCTAAATATATTCATCAAGTATAAACCCTTTACCGAATGCAAGAAACCTTTGGCGAGGAGATTTCCTCGCCTTAGCTTTCGTCATCATTTAAGCATTTCATTCTTTTTCATTTTCACTAATTGTATCTTATGTAGATTTGAACGAGATAAACACAAATTGAACCTCTTGATTCACACGAATAACATGTACCTAACCTCATTTATTCTTAATATATTCATTGGCTATAAACCCCTTACCCAAAATAAGAAACCTTTAGCGAGGAGATTTCCTCGCCATAACTTTCTTCATCATTTGAGCATTTCTTCCTTTTTCGTTTTAACCAAGTGCTTCTTATGTATAAAGTGCAAAATGTTTGATAACGTAGCAGTAACAGTAATTATAAAGTGCAAAATTACAAAAATTGGCATAGATTGATTGGTTTATATTTTATGTTAACATCTTAATTTTTGAGGGTATATGTAATTATAAAACAAAACGCTCGAGCATTATCCGAAATGCTTCTTTAGCAAGCATTTTAAATGGAAGCAGTTTCACAAAATCTAAACTCTAGTTGCTTTGTTGTCAAACAAGCTTTTCAACAAAACCGCTAACCGCTTATCGCTTACCCTTCAAAAATGCTTCCAAATGTTGGGCTACCAAACATGACCTTATTGTTTACAAACTAACTAATAAAATCAGTTAAAAAAAAGCAAATATAAGGATTAGAAGTTATTGATGGGTCAACGTGTAACACATTCTAATCTTATCACACGTACACGCACAGAAATATTTAAGTGTTTAACCTATTCTTTTAATCATTTTTAGCATAAAATAATATAAAGGATAACATGCACAAGCTCAAAAAAGCTATTAACCGTTTAAGTGCTTAACCCATTTTCTTAATCGTTTCTAGCATAAAATAATATAAAGGATAACATGCACAAGCTCAAAAAAGCTACTAACCGGCTAGCCTTCAAATAGTTTAATTGTTACCCATGCAATTGGCCAACAATGCATAACCATCTTTGACATATATTTTAAGGTGATAAGATATACACATTAAGCACTAAACACACACATTCATGGCTGTAATGCTTATAAGAACCACCAAAGCCTTAAAAGCACTCATACCACCAAACAATGGAGTGTTTTTAAGTAGTATAGACAATGGTTTAATGGGTCCATAAAAGACATAGTTTTGGCTATAAATACAGAAAGAAGTCTACGTACTCTTTATCTCATCTTCACAAAAATCATACTAGTACACAAATACCTACTACTTTAGTAGCAATGTCGTCCATTGGTTTCAATTTTGCTCACATTAATGCACAACAAGAGCGTCTTAGGGAAAAACAAAATCAAAGGAAGGCGAAAAGCATGCAAGAGAGTGAAAAGACGAAGGATGGTGTTAAGCGTGGTGGAAACACGAAAGTTCACCCTGGTGGTATGCCCTCGACGAATATTGGTTCGGGATCAAAAAATAACTGAAATGGTCATTCAAGAAGCTATGAACTTTAATTTGCTAAGTATTTGTAAGATAATACTTTTCATTTTCTAGTTAAATGTTTGTATGATAGCTTCTTAGTTATAATCTTGTTTTTCTTTTTTCTTTGTATTTGTTTTCGTTGTAATCATTCTCGTGCTCAATCGTTGTAAACCATTTCACGTTTGTAAATCATATCTTGCTAGTCTCTTGGTGAAGGTGTGGTTGAGCTATCGTTATTTATCGAGGTTGTTAAAATATATCTTCTTTCTTTTAACGAAACTAAAATATATACGGAGTATCATTTATCGATTTATTAACATAGAATATTATCAAATTGTATTTTGAATGTTAACTATAAAACGTTTAAAAGTACTTTTCAAAATTATTTGAATGTTTCCGTTACCACATGAGAGGTAAAGTTGAGTTTGTGTGAGAGGTAAAATTATGTATTGTGAAGGCTCAATTTTATAAAATGATAAACTCTTTAGTCACACCAACCTCAACTTTACCTCTCATGTTCAAATTGAACATGAGCAGGGACGGAGCCACTTGTAGAGGAGGGTATGCCATGGCCCATCCCAAAAGTCTAAAGATAGTTATAGGATATGTTTGACAAAAATAGTTGTAAACTGTATGCTGTGAGTATAAGTTGTAAGCTGTAAACTGCAATGTTAACATAAGCTATAAGCTGTATCTTTTTTTCAATAAAAGTGTTTGGTAAATTAGATGTTAACTGTAATTATAAGATGTAAAATGACTTATAGTAATTAATAGTTTTAACAGCTCTTAACAATTTTGAAAGCTTCATTAATCAGCTTTTCATTTAGGAGCTACTTGTTTAAAATAAAAGCTTAAAGTTGATGCAACCAAACAAAGCTACTTGTTTTAAAAAAGATTATTTTTATAACAAAAAGCTTACAGCTTCAAAAAAACTACTGCCAAACAGGCCATAATATTACATGTAGTGAATTTGGTCTATATTAAAGATTTGACCCACCCTAAATATGTTGGCTCACACATTGCAAACACAATATTTGTTTGTGACTTCGAATAGCAAAGTAAAATACCAACGCTGGAACAAACCGATATTTAATAGCAGCATTATATAGTTATTATATTTAACTTAAACTTCAGTTTTCGGCTAACTATTCACTAAAAGTTGTTACTATAATCTTGTCACATTATCTCTTCTAAGGTTTTCAAGTTTTTCGATATTTTTCTGGCCAACCCAAACAACAAATCCTGGCTTCGTCACTGAACATGAGAGGATCCCTATCCTTCCGTTAACCCTTTTGCAATTTTTTTAGTATAGATGGTTAAATAATTAGTAATCAAGTAACGTGACAAAATTAATAAACATTTTCTAAGTTTTTTTTATATCAGGGTTCTGATTTGACATTGCAAGCCGACTAATTTCAGGGCGACTATCTTTTTGGATAGCCTGGAGTCACCGCAGGTAAACCTCCGTGGTCAATGGGGCAGGGGCGGAGCTAGAAACTTTTACTCGAGGGGGGATATTTTGATAATTTTCAGAAACTATACTACAAACTAGTTCTTAAGGGGGCAAATTACAAAAAAAAGCCACATATTTTAGAAAATTTACACTACATTTTTTTTCGCTAAGGAAGCACTTGCCCCCTCCCTATCTCCACCCATGCAATGGGGGATTAATTTTCTCCTCAAAATTCGAACCCAAAATCTCGAAGCACTTTCGTCTTAAGAAGCCAAGCCTTTAATGCTGAGTCGCCTCATTGGTTAAACATTTTCTAAGTTGTATTGTGTATTAAGGGGGTGTTTGGGATTGCTTATTGAAAATAGATTATGCGTTTTGAAAATGAATAATCAGATAATCAGCTGTTACAACCACCCACCCCCCCCCCCCCCAACGCCCCCATTTCATTTAACCAACTTAAACTACACCAATTATTATACCCCCCCCCACCAACACAACACCCCCTCCCCCCCCTCCCCTCCCTCACAGCCCCTACCCCCCCCTTATCCCCCCCCCCCTCTCCACCTCCCCCAAACGGCATATAAAACTATTTTAAATTTTCCCTCTATATTTTTTTAAAAAGTTTAAAACCAAACAACCCAAACCCCCCAACGGCTTGTTTTTAATTAAAAAAAAATTAAAAAAAATTTTTACAAAACAACAGCCCCTCACGGCTATATTTTATAAAAATATAATATTTTTACAAAACAGCCCCTAACGGCTATATTTTTAAAAAAAATATTTCATTTTACCCCCCTCACACAACTCATTATAAATACTTCAATACCTCTATATTATTTTCTCACAAAAAAAACATACATTTACAACAAAAAACACTACAAACTCTTTCACAATGAATCAAAATCGAACCGTTTTTGATATCGATGAGGAAACCGACGCATTCTATTTACAAAAAGCTGTCGAGTATCACGAATGGCTAATACAACAAGAAGCTCAACCACGATTGACCCGTACACCGATCTTCCGTGACCGTGAAGATGCCGAAAGACGTCTACGTGCTGATTATTTTGATGATCATTGTAAGTATCCGTTATACTATTTTCGGAGAAGATTTCGTATGAGCCGTAAACTTTTTCTAAAAATTGTCAATGGCATTTCAAGTTATACGGCCGATCCTCTCCCACAACATTTTCATTTCTTCAAATCTCGACTCGATTGTACGGGTCGAATGAGTATTAGTGCTCTTATGAAGTGCACAGCTGCCATACGCCAAATGGCATACGGCAGCACACCCGACGCGTTTGATGAATATTTGCAAATGAGTGAGCATACTGCACGAGATGCTCTATTTTTCTTTAATATGTGCATCATAGAATTGTATATGCCGAAGTATTTAAGAAAGCCAACACTTGAAGACGTTGTAAAAATACAACAAAAGCATAACAATGTTCATGGTTTTCCGGGAATGCTTGGAAGTATTGATTGTATGCACTGGGAATGGAAAAATTGTCCAGTGTCATGGCAAGGTCAATACGGTAGGGGTGATAAAAAATACCCTACTATAATGCTTGAAGCTGTAGCTTCGCAAGATCTGTGGATTTGGCATGCGTTTTATGGGATGGCGGGTGCGAATAACGATATTAATGTTTTAGATAATTCTCCGTTATTCGACGACCTATTAGATGACTTAGCCCCTGTGGTTCCGTATGTGGTAAACGGAGTTCAGTATCGTAATGGGTATTACTTGGCTGATGGAATTTACCCGGAGTGGGCAAGTTTCGTCAAATCATTCACGGTTGCAACTGATCCGAAGCATACGTACTTTAAACAGCGTCAAGAAAGTGCACGGAAAGATGTCGAACGTGCTTTCGGTGTTCTCCAAGGACGTTGGGGACTTATTCAACAACCGGCCCGTGCATACGAAGTCAACACATTACGTAGAATCATGTATGCTGGTATCATAATGCATAACATGATTTTAGAAGATCAAAATATGTCGGTTGTTGACTGGAAACATGTGTATTCTAATCCTGCAAGGTCACTGCAAACAGTGTGGATCGATCGATGTCAAACCCAACGTCGTAAAGCAAAAGAATTAAGAGACAAAGATACGCATATTAGTCTCCAACAAAACCTTATGAACCATATTTGGCGCGAAGTTGAAGAAGCATCGGAAGAAGATTAGTCACCAGGTCGTTTTTTTTTAATTTCGGTATTTTTTTTTAATGTGTGTTTTTTTTAGTATTGTAATGTGTATTTGAATTTTATGAATGAAATGGTTAGTTTGTTAAAAGAATGAAATAATTGTTTAATTGTTTAAGGGGTTTTATGAAAATAAAGAGGTGAGTGGTGTTATGATTAGGGGAGTGGTGTTGGTGTTGGTGTCATGCTGATGTGGCGCTGACGTGGCAGCAAAAACTTGGTGTTGCCAAGTTATGATACCTAAGGCTCTTAGAGTCTGACTCACGTTTTTTGAATAACCTGAACAAAATGCGTTGTCCATTTAGTTTTGTTACAAGAAGCTAAAAAATTATAGTAATTATATATGCATGACTTTTTGTGTCTTAAAATGATCGAGTTGGTTATCATCGAACTAACTAATGCAAATATTTAGGGGGCATTTGGTTCACTGTAATGCGATGTAATTGGATGTAATTGTAATTCAAATTATATTACGTAGCCTGTTTGGTTTGCATATCGGAGAAAATTGTAATTTAGATTACATTGCGTAGGCTGTTTGGTTTATGTCATAATTGTAATTCGATCATTCAAATTACATCAAGTGAGGGAATTCAAATTACATAGAAAGTCGAATGAAAAGTTTTGAATTATATTGTAATTCAAAAAAATTCACTTTAAAGAATCAGTATTTATAAATTATTATTATTATTATTATTATTATTATTATTATTATTATTTTATTTCATTAGAATAATAGGGATTACAACAAATTGGAGGGAAGCCGAGATACTATCTGAGCCCCCACTCCTTTAGCAATGGAAAAACTAATCCTATTAAAAATGTGAAGAGCAGCTCGTGCCCCAATGTCTTGAGCCATGGAAAACTTCCGGATACGCTTCAGTAATGTCATCGCATCTTTCTCAAGTTCCTCAAAAGAAGAGAATGAGAAAGGGAGAAAACTGTATCCTATATCCGCACATTTCGCCTCGTATTTAACACGTTTACGTTGTGCGGCCTCAGTCACCGCTCGACCCGGCACAAAATCAGCCATCCTATCGCGACAACGAGAGACCCTGGTCAGATCCACACAAACGCAAGCCAGTACCGTCCCATGAGTATAGTAAAATATCCGTGGGACGTAAGGCTTTGTCACGACCTCCACCAAGACCAATATCAACTTCTTTACCAGCCGAAATCCCTGACCGAAAACGTATGTCTACCAAAGTATCACGCACCACGTTATGCCGATGCTTGATACCAATAATACCGGCACATGATACATCATGGTCTTCATAAATATCCCCCGTAAAGACTTTGGAGCAGGCTGAGCATGGCTTTGAGACAGAAAATAGGGGGACACCTAACCGGTAACATAGAACACAACGGTAAGTTTTACCGTTAATAGTCTCTCCCAACCCAGAAATCGGAACCACACGAAGCCAGTCTGAAGTATGATCTTCCTTTTGAGATTGCCACAAGGCCATCTGTCGAGGAGATAAAGAAAAAGAAGATTCAGCATCCTTATTATTATTATGATTATTATTATTATTATTATTATTTATAATTATTACTATTATTAGTATAATTGTTATTAAATATTATTTTGATTTTGATTATGATTATTATTATTATTATTGTTAGTATTATCATTATTAAATATTTACTATTATTAATATTAATAATTATTTATTATTATTATTATTTAATATTTTATTATTATTATTAAATATTATATTATAATATTATTATTTATGATTCAATTTATTATTATTACTATTATTATTGTTATTATTATTATTATATTTTTATTATAATTTTTTACTAATGTTATTATTATTATTATTTAATATTTTATTAATATTAAATATTATATTATAGTATTATTATTTATGATTCAATTTATTATTATTACTATTATTATTATTGTTATTATTATTATTATTTTTATTATAATTTTTTACTAATGTTATTATTATATTATTTTTTAATATTATTATCATACCTTTATACTAAAACGCAAGATCATTGCCCCGAGGCTTTTAATTCCAACGCATTTAATGCCCGGGTTAAATACCCGCCTCGACCCTTTAAGGAGAGATTGAATTAGTACACTCTTTCTCTCTTTCATTACACGTGTATCATACGTGCCTTCTTTCTCTCTTTCAACACATACCTCTCTGAATCTTTCTCTCTCTCTCTCTAAAAACAGATCTCACAGATGCAGATCATTTGTTTCTCTCTAAAAGCAAATCATTTGGTTTAATTGTGCTTTGTTCTTTGTTGCTGCAATTACATATGAGGCAAGAATGTTTGGTTGGTGATGGTGGTTTTGCTCGCACGATTGTTGTTTCGTGTTGGTGTTTAAAGGGCTGGGGAGAGCATTAGCATTAAATGCTTTTAAACCCGAGTTCTGCCTTTTAATATAAATGTATAATAATTGTTGTTTGTTCTTTGCTTGGCGGTGGTGGTTTTTTTGGCGTTATTAATCTTGCAAAAAAGGAGGTATATGTTTTCCTGTTTGATTTTATGATCTGTATTCTTTTTTGTTTACAATTATGGTTTATGGTTTCGGCTTGCTTATACTTTGGGCTTAAGCTCTTTCGATGCCACCGCTTTATTCGTTGCCGCTATCCATGGCGTGCGACGATATTTAACCCA